>PVJX010002697.1:0-122988 GCA_004027295.1 Dolichotis patagonum
AAATTTTTTTCTTTTTTATCAAAAATGAGATATTATAATACCCATTGATCATTTTCTGTTATTCGGTTCAGAAAGCCCTGGAATTCTTTCACTATATGCATGGCTTTATACTATTGTGTTATGTTTGATATTATTGTAATTGAAACTATGCTCAACTATAGCAGAGTAAGAGACATGGTGTTAGCTACTGTTGATGTCCAGTTGACTTAATGTAAAGTACTGTGTTGCCTATGTTGTCCTCTTCTGATCTGCTCTGTACTGCCCCCTTTTATTTTATTCTCTTTTAAATAAAAAAAAAAACCCTCTGGCTTCCTACAGCTGACTTATAACAAAACTCCCCCATGTTGTATGACACACTATTTCCACCGCACCCAGAGTCCCTTCAGGCTCCCTCACCCCCAGCACTTGACAACCACTGATCTATTTTCTATTCTCAAGCTTTTACCCTTTCTAGAATGTCACATAAATGCACTTGTAGATTAATTTATTATGTCTGGCTTCTTTCACTTAATGTGCCTTTGAAATCCATGCTAGTTGCTGCCTATGTGAGAAGTTCACTCCTTCATAATGTTGTGCAGCAGTTCATCCTATGGATGTGTGACCATAGCATGATTAACTGGATATATAAACATCCTGGATATCGGGAGTGTTCCTACATTTTTATAGCATGATAAGGTGCCTATTTTTTTTCTAAGACATTAATAGTAAATTTAGCCACTCTTTTCCTGTATTTATTGTATATCACCCTGAAGGTTTTTGTTTGTTTGTTTGTTTGTTTGTTTTGTTTAATTACTTCCTCTGAGAATGTCATCCAAGTGGATTTTTCATACTGATGTTCTTACTAACTCCTCACATTCTAGTGAAAATCTGGTTTTCATTAGAAAATTACAAGTTCAAAATTATTGCTCTTAAATATTTATTTATTTATTTATATGTTATTGCTTAAGATAGGCCCCTTCTATTTTTAAATTTTTATTTATATTTATTCATCTATTTTGCCGTTCTGGAGGATGAACCTAGAACTTGGTAGAAAAAGGGTCTTGCGACATTTCCAAACTGGTCTCTGACTCTGTCCTCCTGCATCAGCCTCCTGAGTAGCCGGGGTTATAGGTATGCAACACTTTGCCCAGTGAGAAATGCCTTTTCAATATAAGGACTATTTCTTCCTTTTAACCATGGGACTTGATTTTCATTATGTCTTCAAATATTCCTCCTCTTCACTTTTCTATCACTCCTTTTCTTGGTTCTACTCATTATGTGTTAGAAAATTAAAAACTGAACTGCCTTATTGTTACAATTTGTATCAAAGATGTCTCCCCAAATGCTCATTGTATTGAAGGCTTAATCCCCAATGCAGCAACACTGTGAGGGTGAGGCTTTGGGGAGGTGACCTGGTGGTGAAGGTTCTGATTTCACCACTAGGAAAACTGACTGACAAGATCATAATTTGATGGCTTTATTGAGAGTTGACGGAAGCAGGAGATGGAGGCTCCTTGAGGGTCATGGAATATGAACTTGGGGACTATATGTGGTCCTTGGCACATTCTCTCTGGTTCTCTCCCCCACCCCCTTGCTTCCGTTTTGGTCACATTGTTTCTGCCTTGCCATGGCCTAAAAGCAATGGAGCCAGCTGACCATGGACTGAAACCACTGAATCTATGAGCAAAATCTTTCCATTTTTAATTTGTTTATCTTAGGATTATTTTGTCACAGCAATGGGACACTGACTAACACACTTATTTTATTTTGACTTTTCCCACTGCCTCTGGAGAGGTGCTGAAACTGCTCTTCTAATCACTAATTCACCTTCACTGCATCAATTCTACTATTTAACCCACATTATTAATAACTAGTACTGATATGTATTCATTCTAATTTTTCTTACTTGCTCTCTATTTGTTTTCGTTTCATATTTTTTCTGCATCACATTGCTAATATCATAAATACCTCATCTCCTTAAATATATTTGTCAGTTTTAAAATATATTTAAAACTATAAGCACATGCCACTAATACTATAGCTACTTGGGAGGCCGAGGTAAGAGGACCCCAAGTTTGAGGCCAACCTGGGAAACTGAGCCAGATTCTATGTCAAAAAAAATTTTTTTAAAGGATGAGGATATAGTTCAGTGCAAAGTCTCTGGGGTCTATTCTGTAATCAGTCAGTCAGTCAATCAGTCAATCAATCAATCAAATCGCTCCATCCATCTACTCCAATAACTCACATAGAATGTTATTCAATGGTGATCTTTTCATACTTGTATTTGTGTCATATCCTGCGTCCTATCAATTCATGTTCTCCTGGAGTTTGCCCTACTCTGTCCCATAAACTTGCATCCAGGAAGGCCCGATGTGTTTGGAGAGGGAGATCTGTGGTGAGCCCAGAGAAGTCGGCACAGAGAACCATCTTCCACCCCGCAAGTCTCCCAGGCTCTACCAGACTCTTGCTGGAGTCCCTGAAATGAAGCAAGAACATGGAGGCCCTGTGGGCTGGAGCAGGAAGACCCCAGAGAGGTCATTCGCAGTTGTTTTTGTGAATTCCTCACCCCAGTAGCACGTCTGTGTGGGTCTGTTACTATTGAGAACCTCTCACCCCCACGGGGTCACTAACCATTTCCTCAGTGAAGTCAGAGAAGGTACCAGCGCAGCATGGGAGGGAGGTGAGGGCTTGGCTATCATCCCACCACCTCTCCGTTGGGGAGCAGATTAAGGTCCTCCGCTTCCCCAGGGCGGTTTCTGCTTTTAGTCTGTAGAACAGCCTGGAAGAGACAGCCAGTACTCTCGGGGTACAGTATCTGGAGGAAAAAGAAGCTGCATGGGAGACCTTTAAGTGTCTGTTGAGGAGCTAACTTAAGAGTTTGTCTCTTCCAGGGCCAGGTTCAACTCTGGTCTCCCCAAGCTACTAGCTGAGTCTCCTTGACAAGTTGCAACACCGCTGCTCTGTGCCTCAGTTTCCCTCACCTGTAACTAGCGATAAAGTTGGTTTCTGCTTTGGTGATGAGTGAAGAATCTCGCAGAACAGAATCTGGCACACAGTAAGTGCTGTGCACCTGTCAGCTGGGTGTAGTGCACCAGGGCAAGTTTCCACCCCTCGGGATTTGGAGACTTGACTGCGTGCTGGCCGCAGGTCACTAATCCCCAGCGAGTGCCCCTCCCCCGCGGGGGTCACCGCTGCGCAGTGCCTCGGCGCGCATCCCGGGGGCGCTGCAGCGCGCGGGGTTGAGGGCCGCGGGCGGGGAGGCGCCCTGGGCCTTTTCGGGGTAGGGCAAGCCGCGCGCTAACCTCAGAAGGGCTGGGCTGAAGCCGACGCGGAGAGAGCACGGCAGCGAGGACGCAGGCTGGTGTCCGCGGGGCGGCGCTGCGCCCAGCCCGGTGCCCGCTCTCCCGCCGCGCGGCGTTGGGCTCCGAGCGCAGGTCCCCGGCCCGGGGCGGCCGCGCCAGCGATGCAGTGCCTGGGCGGCGAGTACGTGGTGAGTGGCCGCAGCCTCGGGCCCGGGGAGAGCCCGGGGAGGTCGGGCCGGCACCTGCGGGACGCTTTCGTCCCTCCCCGCGCGCCGCCCTACCTCGGGGACACCTGGCCAGCAGAGCCCAGGGCCCCCCTCAGGCGCTGGGGCAGCGAGGAGGGAGCCGCTGGCCGCGGGTAAGAAGGGGCTGCCAAAGCTGCTGCCCCGGGTAGGAGCTTGGCGCTCGGAGACTTGACACACTGCTCAGAACAAGTGTTTCTAAAGCTCTGTGAAAAGCTGCGGGCGACGTTTAAATAAATATAAATAAATAAAACATCGGTTACGTTGAGCAGTCTTGGAGTAGGTTTGGGTTTGGTTGGGACTTGCTGGTTGGTTTTCTTTTCTCAACTTTCTCTTTCTCTGGAAGGTTTCCGAAGAGACAACTCCCAGGCAAAGAGAGTGGAGACCCCAGCTGTATAGGAAATGCACAGATACGGCATGGTTATTCCTGTTCTTTCTCTTTTGGACTGGTTTGGTAAGTGTGGAAGCTTGGCAGGAAAGAGGCTAGTGTGTGTTGTGTGTCCCAAATCAATGTGCCTCAGATGTTAAGTGCTTAAATTTGTGCTGCAGTAGAGACTTCTGTCATAATCCTAGACTGAGCGTTAATCCTTGGGGATTCTTGTTGAACAGTTCCTAACCTCCTAGACCCTCTGGAGAGGCAGGCCACTATCCGGTGTTTAATTTAATATTGATGTAATGTAAATATATACTAATAAAAAAGAAGAGAAAGAAATGAGAATCACAGTTTGCAATAGGATTGTATTTGCAAGGCAGAAGTTCTTTTACCACCTGACACGCCCCTAAATCAAATATTCCTCCAGCTTTTGTGGCCTGTAACAAAGGAAAATCTAGGGAAAGCCTAGAAATGAGTTACTGTTATTTTAGCACAGTTTTACACACACCCTTGTATTGTGTGCAGTAGTTTGATAAGAACCCTCTAGTTAAATGGGCAATGACTGTTCCCACTCTATCTCCTGCCGTGTGTGATGCCCGGTCATCCCATTAGGCTGTGCCGTGGTGGTCCTAGGGGAGTCTCATGGAAGCTGAATCTTGACGCTTTCATACTTACTTTAGAGTTGTAGAAGCAGCAAGAAAAGCCTCACTCAACTTTTTCAAAGGCTGTGTTCATGAGATCATCCATGCCAGATGGAGGCATGCTGTTTGCTGCATGGTAAATGATTAATTTATAAAGCCTGATAATAACTACCAGACAGTAATTACCTTCGCTGAGCAGAATTCAATTTGAACAGACCCTAAATACTGTGTTTGTTCTCTTTCCAAGTAAGAAAGGCATTTGTTCCCATGTTGACTTTCCAGACTGGTTTCACGTAGACAGACTTTGTTATAGGCCCAGTGGTAACCTGGGTCTGAAGGGCTCATTCGTTTTTTGTCACTGTTGCTTATGTTGTGGCCCTTGAAACTCTCCTCAAGGAGCTGCAAGAGGCAGTGCACCTATGCGCCTTCTGCTTACCTTCCCCACAGTGGGCCCTTTCTTTATCTGACTTGGCTGTTGTGTAACTGCAGGAAGCAGCCGCCCTGCCTTGTGCCTGGCAGCTTTGACCTTGCGCTGTTAATGTTATTTAATGATCTTCCCCCAGCCCCTCCATGGTCCAACCCTGTGCATCACTTCCAAACTTGGCCAGCAGCTGTCTGAGGAATTAGGAACCAGCCGAGATATTGCACAGGACTGAAAGAAAACTGCTTTAAAATTACATTTTATTTGCAAAATAAACCTGAAGGTTTCAGTATGCTCAAGTTCTCTTAATTATGTCTAGTTTTAATGAGAGCTTTTTATTAGCTGACTGGCTTTTTGTATCATCTGTAACATTTTTAGCCACAGATATGTATGTAAAACAGAGCAAGGAGTGGTTTTTGTTTTGTTTTGTTTTTTTCCCTGCCAGCTTTTCCTTTTCTGGATTCTGTAATGGATGTCCTGACTGATACTGTGCTGGACAGGGTTATTATTTGATGGTGTTTTCCTGAGTGGCCTCACCCAACTTTCCCTTTCCTATTCATGGTTCAACAGTCGATGTCCCTGATCTCCCCAGACATGGTTGACCTCCTTGGTGGCCATGCTTCCTGTGTTACCTCATTTGGAATTGTACTTTCATGTTTGAAATTAGAACAAGGATAGTTTGAAGTGCTAGTAGTGTTATGAAGAGGACTTAGGAAAACTCGACTCCTACTCACTCCTTCCTTTAGAACTGTTTTCTTTCCCCACAAACTCTCCAAGGGAGAGAGCACATCTCAGATCCTGGTAAATGGACGGTGGCATTTCATTAATAGACCGGGGTGCTGAGCAAAAGCATAAGGCCCTTTCCTTCCCCCTAAATCAAAACACAATCAGGATTCTGCACTCCAAGTTGGAAGAACAAGAGGTAGGCATGTAAAGGGTGGGTGAGCTTGCTGTGTCAGCCACATGAGCACAAAGCTGTGCCACACTCACAACTTTTAAGCGAAGGACAAGTTACCTCATCTACCAGCTCAAGTGACCCATTCGTTCTAAAAGCTGGTCATTTGGACCAGAGGTCCTGGGCAAGAACCTGGGCAGGGAGCCTCCTTCCCTACAAGGCCTGTAGTTGGTAAGCACTGTTCTCTTCCACACTGAATATTGTTCATCTTGGTGTCCCCCCATAGTAGACTTTGACACTGGGCACTTGAAGAACGTTTGGTAGCTTTATTTCCAAGTTAGTAATGAATGCACAATATCTGCAACGTATTTGTCTTTGGGACAGTGTACCTTTGGGAGATATATTCACACTGTGAGTTACTGAATGATATACTGTAGCCTCTGCCCTGGGATGACTTTGTAAGTATGGAGCACAGTAGTCAGTGATACTTTATGTATTGTAGATTAGGAAACTTGCAGCCAGACATGTGTGTTACAGGAAGACACATATTCAGTACTAACAGAGGGTCTGTCAAATGTATTAATGGAACAGTTGTTTGAACTGAAATATCAAATATTCCACATTGGGTAAAAAGGATTAATGGTTGCAAGACATTCTTGCTGACAAAGTTCCTGAAATCGTTTTTTCTTAGGTTCTTTATTTTTGTGACTTTGAAGTAGTTGTGCCAAAATACTATTTTCACAGTTGTTGTGAATTGTGTGGTCTCCACAGAGTTCACTAAAAGTAAGGACAAAAAGAATATTTTCAAAAGCAGAAAGGAAAACAAAAAAAAAAAAAAACCTCAGGAAAAAACAATTAGCATAGCCTTGATGTAATTAAATAAACCAAAAACCTCAAGAAAAAAAAATTGAGTTGTCCCAGTGAAGTTTAGCCCAAAATAAAAAGGGACAGACTCTTGAAGAAGAAAAGTAAGAAGACAGGGAGGCAAGAAAATGGAGAGGAATGCTCTTCCACCTAAGGCTGCTAGAACCAGCCTGGAACCAGGATCCCGATCAATCCTGACCAGTTCGGGTCCCTGCTGAGGTGAGGGGACGTACTGTGGAGCTGGAGAGACTTAATGTTTCACTTGGGTCCATTTCACATCAGTGTCCTCGGGGATGTGGGGATGGTGTTTTCTGCCCTGTGGCCTGACGCACACTGGGTTTTGCTAGATGTTCATCATGGGCTACTCAGTGGTGGCAGGAGCTGCAGGACGACTCCTCTTCGGCTACGACAGCTATGGCAACGTATGCGGCAAGAAGAACTCCCCAGTGGAAGGGGCCCCTCTGTCGGGACAGGACATGACCCTCAAAACGTAAGTGTCTGATTTTCTTTCAGTGAACGTGTTTTACTACTCAGCCATAAAGAAGGCTAAACTGGAGACTTTTATAGGTAAAAGGATGCAAATCAAGACCATACTCATAAGTGAAATAAACCAGACTCACATGTGTAAACATCGTGTCATCTCGTTAGTGTGAGAAACTGAACGAGTTAATAAGATCCAAAGTGTACAATAGGTATTGTGAATTGGGAAGAAATTGTTCAAAAGAAAAGATAAACTGATGGAGGGAAGGGGAAAAGAAGAAAGAGAAAAAGAAAAAATAAATTTATACACAAGATAGTTAAGGTAGTTTTTCAGCTAGTTTCTCTTAGTTCATTGGAAAGAAATGTTTGTGCTATTGTTTGAGCAAGATATCATGCCTGCATCTTGTACTCTTAACTACTCTGAAGACAATGATAAACAATGTATTCATTGTTGTAACTCTCCTACTAAACTGTTTTGAAATTCTCCCATATTTTTATTCTTTGTTTCCTGTTGAAAAAAATAAAACAGAAAAATTAAGCGTCTAACTTAAGTCCCTCAGCTATCGAGGGGCTGTATTTCAGAACTTGGTAGAACTTAGTCGTTTGGAGCCTTGAAACTGTTTTCCTAAACAAAACAGCCTATCTCATAAAAAGAGAGGCCAGATGTGTGGTAATCAGGCCACCAGTGTAGAACCAACCAATCTTAAGTTCAGATTCACTACTTTTCATTTCTGTGTCCTTGCACCAAATCCTTAGCCTCTGCAAACCCAGTTTTCATCTTTTTAAACTGGTAAGTATACTTATCTTACAAAGTTTGTTAAAGGATCTACAGAGATACTGTGTGAGCTCAAGCATAATAAATGTTAATCATTAGCACTGTTATCCATAATGTATCAGAATCCCCAAAACACAAGTGCTGTGTTATTCCACTTACGCAAAATGTCTAAAGCAGTCAAGCTCATAAATAAAGTAAAACGGTGGCTGCAGAGGGTTGGAGGAGAAGGGAAAATGAGTTGTTTAATGGGAACAGAAGTTCAGTTTTGCGGGCTGAAAAGAGTTCTGTGATGGATGGTGGTGACAGCTGCACAGTAGTGTGAACGAACTTAATGCCACTGAACTGCACATAAGGTGATTAAGATGGCAAATCTTAGGCATATTTTAACACAGTTTAAAAAATTTAAAACGCAATCCGTTCCCCCTCTCCGCTTGCCCTGTCTTCCCTTCTCCCGTTCCCAGCTGGGAAGGAAGCGGCTCTGGGTCCCTGTTCAGGGTCCGTCCCATAACAGGCACCTGCAGCGCTGTTCTGACATCGGCGCGTGATCTCAGCTGCTGATAAACACTGGGCACTGAGAGCTGCCACACCACCAGCAGGGAAGCACAGACGCATTAATGGCAATGACCAGTTGTGTTCATGTGGCCTGACTCACCCAACTTCTGCATGATTGCAGGAAAGGTTGCCTTAGGGTTCTGGCTCTTAAACTGCCCTTAATCCCCAGCCTCCAGCCCTTCTTCTCCGCTTACTTCTTTGTGTTCAGCTATTCTCACAAGTGTATTTGAACAGTTTGGGATACAACTGTGCTTTGCAGGGATTCCTTTGAGTTCTTTTTGCCCTGGCAATGTCTTAAGATGAGCTTCTTTTTTCATCTATCTCCTTAGACACATGTTCTTTATGAATTCCTGCAACCCAGAAATCAAAGATACGGGGCTCGGTTCCACTACCCTCTGTGTGTCCAGCTGTCCTGAAGAGCAGCTCAGCACCCTGGAAGAGATCCAGCTCTTTGCAGACACCAACGGTAGGCACCAAGGGACTGGCTCTCTCTCCCACACCCTTTATAGAGTAAGTCTGTAGGTACTTTCATAGTTAATTAGCCTGATCCTGCTTTCTCTGGAAAGCTATGAATTATATACTTCTTTGAAGGTGCTTCTTTTTCTTTTCTTTTTTTTTTTCTTTCACTATGCAGTTCAGATTGGCCTTGAACTCACTATGTAACCCAGGCTGGCCTCAAATACACAGTGATCTTCCTGCCTCAGCCTCCTGAGTACTAGGATTACAGGCTTGCACCAACATACCTGGCCACAAGGACTTTCTGTTGTGTAGAAGACCAAAAACATTTTCTCATGAATTGACTCAGTTTCATGTATCTTTCGGAAACTCGGGCTGCTCGGTGTGTGCTCCCTGCCTGCTACAGCGAAATGAGCATTCACAGAGAGCACAGAGGAGACAGCAGACATTCAGAGCCCAAAGGTGGAGACTGAATTGTGTTTGTTCTCTGCTGAAATTGTTAGGAGCCAGTGGACACCTTCATTGGAAAACAAGATAATTGTAAACTGTACCAAAAACATTCATGTAACTAAAGTAACTTGCTCTGCACCCACTGTTTAGATCTATGTCATGAGGATTAAACAAAGGAGAATAAAAGAAATTTGAACCAACCCACTGCAAATTTTATGTGCCTGACAAATGAAAGATCACATTCCTAAAAATTGTTTGCAAAGCTAAGTTTAAAAAATCAAGTTTTGATAATAGATCCTCTTCAAGTGACCTTCAAATCATTTTAGTACTAATCATATAACCTTAGTTTTGAATTTGGGGCTTGGAGAGATCTTAATCCCAGTGTACATGCCTGTGTGTCTATGTGTGTTTAATAACTTGTTTTCTGAAGTGGAGTGAGGTCTTTTTTCCCCTTCTTGATTTGGTAAAATCGCTGTGCTTTTCTTATGATTTCCCCTGAGAAGCTGTGTGCAGTATAGGAAAATAGTACAGTCTGCATGTCTTCTCTTCCAGGGTCTTTCCTGTGTGTCTATAGTTTGAATTCCTTCAACTACACACAGAGTCCAAATGCAGACTCATTGTGTCCCAGACTACCAGTTCCTCCCAGGTAAGAACTTCCATACGTCTTCCTTGTCATCAACGAAAGTATTGAATACTTGTGAAAAATCTGTTACCGCAGGCATAGTGGAAAATATGCCTGCGGTAAGAGGAGATACTAGGTAGAGTACCTGCCTACAGGGAGCTTACAGTCTAGAAGAGGCCAGGGACAAATAAGAAAGAACTATTTGCAAAATCCATAATGAACAGTGAATTAGTAACCAGGCTAAATAAGGAGAAAACTCAGCAAACTATAAAGATATATGTAATAACAATGCTAGAGCTAGCAAAAAACATTAGGCTTTACCAAATGAGTGATTTTATAAAATGATTGATGTATATTTCTTTCTTCTCCAGCTATTTATTTCAACATAGAAATCATCTACATTTTCTTTTTCATTGCAACCATACAGTATTAGTTTTTATGGTTTTAGATTCTTGCATAAGAACCAGACATGAGAAGCCAAGGGTGGTGGCATACCCTACAATCCCAGCTGCCTGAGATTGCAAACATCAGTGGGAAGCATGAAGGGACCACAGTGAGGATCACAAATTTGAGACTAGCATGAGCAACTCACCTGTACTCAAAACAGAAAAATAAAGTAGTCTGCAGCTCAGTGGTAGAGTACCCCAGGTTCAATCTCAAGTAACTTCACTGCCAGAAAAAGGGCTGTGAGGGCAAGGCAGGGTCCCCCGGCTTCTCTGTGAACACAGAAAGTCCTTTTCAAGAACATACTGGCTAAACTCCTTACAGAGTCTTACTTTTTTCCCTGCCAATTAGCACAGTGTAAGCACCTTATAAATATCTGTCAAGCTAATGATGCAGCAGTGAGATCCAGGGTGAATGGCTTGTGTGTGTGTCATTGAGAAGCTGAAGAGGAAAAAACACAGTTCATTGCTACCACCTCCAAGTGCTGAGATCTACTAGTGGAGGACGTGGGTTGATTTTGCATTGCTATTCTTTTGAAAAAGAGTATATATGCCATGAGTAAGAATTCCACAAAATCCATGAGAAATAATAATTTAAAACATTTTGTGCCCAGCTCTAGGACTTTGTTTATTAGGCAAGTCTTGGTTAAGACCCAAATAAGAAATTTGTTATATCATAACTTCAGTACATGCAAACCTTCATACTTACTTAAGAATATAAAACAGAAAGAGAAATGGCACAAAGCAAGACTCCTCTTACTCTGTATGACTCACAATAATAGCTCCTAATCTGCTGCTCTTTAAAAAAATATATAATTTATCTTATAATCTTCTAACTGATTGCAAGTTCAGCTAGAAAAATGCTTATCTTCCAGATACTCCAGAAAGACTCAAGTAGGTTTTTACTACATAGGAGACAGAATATACGTCACCATCTTGGTGACATTTATTTCTAAAATTAATACTTATGGGTTATCAAAGGAAATTATTTGCAAAGTAAAGTACTTGTTCTATTTTTTTTTTTAATTCTGGCTATTGTCAGATTTCATAATCATTTCTAAATTAAGCATGATTTAACCCAGGGGAAAAAAACTCTAGAATGCTTGAGCAGGTTGAAGAAAAATTATTTAATACTTGGAGAGAAGGATTTTTTAGGAACATTAATGTGTAACTGTAGCTGCAGTTGAAATTGAAAAAGAATGGAATTGTTAAGGCTGCCATTTAAGCAGAATTGACAAACTCTCCTGTTGCTGCAAATAGCATGACAATTATAATCCCATGGGAACCTTATGTCTTACAGTGAGGATGATCAGAGCAATGATGTTGAGTGGCTGATGTTTACTAGATACTTTTCTAAGCTCTTGAAAACCCCTTGTATTCATGTGAACCTCGCAAAACCTGCTGTAGGTATTGCTTTCATCATGATTTTATAACTGAGAAGACTAATACAGAGAGAGTTTAAGGTACTACAGTCAGCAAGCAGAAAAGCTAGCATTCAAACCCAAACAGTCAAGGCTATAATAGGACTGCCGGCCAGTGGCTTCGTCAGCCTCACAACAGCCTGGGAAAGGAAAATGTCCAGGACCAAGTGTCCTCGAGTCACTATCTCTTTCACTTCTCAAACCAATCCTTTCACCTTTACTACCAATACTAATTTTTTTTTGAGACAAAGTTTCACTGTGCAGTTCAGGCTGGTCTTGAACTCACAAAGTAGCCCATGTTGGCCTTGAACTCATGGCAATCCTCTTGCTTCAGTCTCCTGAGTGCTGGGATTACAGGCATGTACCCGTTCTGGGCTCCAATACTAATTTTTCCAAAGAACACAAAAACTTCTGGTTGGCCTTTCTTGGATGAAGTGAGCAAGACAGAAATAGGTTCGAGGGCTCCATTTCCTTTTTCTACACAAGCAACTGTTTGTTTAAGACAGAAATTATCATACTTATCATAGAAGAGCAGTGCCAAGGTTTAAAAACTAGAAAACATGAGAAGTGGGGCTGTCAAGCCAAAGAACATTCTCTAAATACCTCTTTCTGACCACAATGAATGTTTCTTCTTCCTCTGTTGATCATAGTAGGTATAGCATACCCTTTCAGAGCAATAGCTGGATATCAAGAAGGTTTTATACCAGGTATGAGCTTTTAAGAGTAGTGAAAAAGCACTGCAGAAGATAACAAACAAGCATATCTTTTTCCTTTTGGTATTCAACATAGTACTGTACTTTGAGCTAAAAGGCTTAAGATCCCACCAACCCCCAACAGAATCTACTGTGAACCTCCCACATAGGTGCCTATGCTTGGCACCGGAATGTTTGCTCAGAGAAATTCCACATACCTAAATATACAGGCAGCTCTCCAGATTACTTCTTACAGAGTTAGAGTGGCTTTGCTAGTGGTAAGAAGAAAAGCAGAAGTGGGAAAGAAACCTCAGGCTGCAGCCTAAAGTTCATCATGCCTGAGCTAATGACATACTCAGTGGATAGCCCGTCAACCCAACAGGGCTGGCCCAAGCTTTCTTTTCTTTGTTACCTGTGGGGTTAAGATGGGTTCTTTACCAGCACATGGTTGTTTAATGTGTAAAAGGCACCATAGTTAACAAAACTCTGTTGACAAAGTTAAGGCCTTATGGGTAATTATGTTTTGAGGCACAGTGAATAAGATGGTATTAAATCTATAGCTAATTTTAATTTTACAAAACACTAAATGAAACCTCAGAAAACATTTGCTTTCAAAACATTTGAGAAGGGGGCTGGAGGTAGTATAGAGTGCTGGCCTAAACATGTGAGACCCTAAGTATTGTCCTCAGCACCACGAAAAAAAAGAAAAGATAAAAGAGAGAAGTCAGATTTATAGGTGTTAAGAATCTGTTTAGCAGTAGAAAAGAAAAAGAAATTAAAGGTTTAAAAATCAGAAAGCAGCAGGTAAAATTACTGTTCTGCAAATGAAATGATTAGAGACCCAGAAAGTATGAGAATTAACCGAAAAGTGCCTGTGAACAGTAAGAGAACTCTTAGGTGGCAGGCAGAAGATTAAGATACTGAAATCCGTGCACTCCTGTACTTTTAAAAATCTTCCTTGTACCTCAGCAAGAAAAAAAACACATATAAAACCCACAAAAGTGCCTCGAAACCAATTTAACAAGAAGCACATAAGAACTGTAGGAAGAAACCCTGAGTATGTTCTTGAGGTACAAAGAAAATTTGAACAAATGGAAAGATTTACTGTGTTCTTGACAATCTACCTTAACAGTAAAAAGATGTTCTTTCTGCCATATATATATATATATATATATATATATATATATATAGAGAGAGAGAGAGAGAGAGAGAGAGAGAGAGAAATTTAGTACTTTATAAAACTGGCATCATTAGGTCAGTGACAAAAGATGGACTTCTGAGCAAATAGTATTGTATAACCAGGTAGACATCCAGGAAGAAAAGCCTTATGGATAAAGTCCAAATGAATTAAAAATTTTCAGGTGTAAAAATGAAACCAGAGACAGACATGGTGGTATATGCCTGTAACCCCAGGACTCAGGAGGTAGAGGCAGGGCAATCATCTCAATTTTGAAGCCAACCTGGCTATGCTGTGAGTTCAAGGCCTGCCTGAACTACAGAGAGATACCTTTTCTTTCTTTCTTTTTTTTGGGGGGGGGTACCAGGGATTGAACTCATGACCTTGTGCTTACTAGGTAAGCGCTTGACCCACTGAGCTAAATCCCCAGCCCATGATTTCCTTTCTTAAAAAAAAAAAGAGAGGAAAAATGAAACCAGAAACTACTGAAAGAATCCAGGAGAGAATTCTTTTATAACCTGAATGTAGGAATGCTTCTAACTATGTGATATCATAAAGCAAAAATTTTGGTAAAGTTGACTACATTATAAAACATTTTTGTATAATAAAAACATTAAAGCAAAGTTAATAGGCAAATATTTGCAATTTATATAAGAGATTCATTTCTCTAATCTATGAAAGATCTTACAAACCAACTTTTTAAAGAGCGTTGTCTCAGTATAGAAATGGTATGTGGTAGATGCTTCAAAGGAAAAGCACAATGTTTCTTAAGCATAGAAGAGGCTGGACTGGCTCCGTGTTCTCTCACCATAGCCTGCTCTCATCCTGCAGAGTGCACTTATTTTCCTACTTTTACTTAGCCAAAAGTCACTAGGCAGAGCTTGTTTCTTTGCCTACCTTAAATAAATAAAAAGGAGAAAAACAGGAAGAAGAAGAAGGAGAGGAAGAGGAAGAGGTTGGGCCTTTGTCTTATTGGATACATCGCATCTGAGTCTCTAGTGTTTTCGTACAGCTGACCATGAGTCTCCAAGGTTTGATGACATTGCTGTGCTTGGCCAGGCTGTGGAGAAGTTGCCACTTTCATGTAGTCCTGACTCAGTATCCTAAGGAGGGCAGTTTATCAGAGTCCACCAGTTACGAATATATGGAGCTTTTAATCAAGCAGACCTGCTTATAGAAATGCAGTCTACATCTATTGTTGAACCAGTGTGAAACGGCTTTCTTGCAGGGTTATTTACTATTTACAGCAAAAACTTTAAAGGTGTCTCATAAGAGAGCTGCTTATCAGCTCTCAGAGTTCTGGGATTGCTTAAATAAATTATGGTACATAATGTAATATTACTTAGCTTTTTTTAAGTAAGAGACTATAAAACTAGGAATAGCTGAGAAATTTCTCAGTCAAATAAATCATATCTATGAGAAATCTACAGTTCCTATTATTCTTAGTGAAACATTGAATGCTTTTTACTTAAAATTAGAAACAGGCGTGGATATCTGTGGTTACCACCTCTATTCAACTTTGCAACAGAGGTCCTGGGAACTTCAGCAAAAGACCACAAGTGGAAAGGAAGAAGTAAAATCATTTTACTTACAGACAGATGACTGTTTATGTAGAAATGTTCAAAGAAATCTACAAGATAACTGCTAAGCAAATTGAGCAAAGCTGCAAGTCTTAGGTCAAATTGTATTTCTCAAAAAAAAATTGTGTTGCTCTACACTAGCAGTAGATAATTGTGAAATAATTTTTTAAGTCTGTTTTCCACAGAATCACAGAATACTTGGAAATAAAGTCACAGATAACATCAAAAACCTCAACTGAAAGCTTTAAGGCAGTACTGAGGAAAATTCAGAATATTTAAGTGGAGAAATATACTTTACTTATGGACTTAATGTTTTAATGTTGTTAGGATGTCACCTCTCCCCTAATTGTTCTGTGCATTCAGCAAATCTCCCCAACATAATTTTTGTAGAAATTGATGTTTATTTGCCCAAAATATGGAAAAGCCAGAATCACAAAAAAAGTCTTGGGGAACAACAAAGTTAGAGGACAGATCTGAGGTTATGTAGTTAGAATGATGAAGACAGGCATGGGAACAAGGACCAATACATAAGTGTCACTAGATAGAGTGTGCTGAAGTGGAGCTACAGATACACAATCGATTTTTAATGAAATACCATCAAGGCAGTTTCTTGAGAAAGAAAACTCTTTTCAAAATGGTGCTGAAACAAGTGGAAAGCCAGAGGAGACAAATTCAGAGTTTTTAATCTCATACCACACACAAAAATTAATTTGTGATCCTAAGACCAAAAAAAAAAAGAGTGAAAACTACAAAGCTTTTAGGAGAAAACATAAGAGAATACCGTCATTGTCTTAAAGTAGATAAAGATTTCTTTGAGAGGACATAAAAGCACTAGGAATCAAAGAATGAATGATACATTGCAGTTTAATCAAAATTAGAAATTTCCACTCATCGAAGACATGATTGGTAAAATGGGGGGCCACAAATTGGGAGAAAATATTCACCATGCATGTATATGTCAAATGACATCAGGACATATAAAGAATTTTTTAAGTCAGGATCTGCAATATATTTCTGTAAAAGGTCAGAGGATAAATATTGAGACCCTGTTGCAATTATTCACCTATTGCCGTGTAGAGGAAAAGGACTCATAGAAAACACTTAACAAAAGTGCTTTATGTATGAAAACAGGCAGGGAGCTGAAAGTTGGCTGACTCCTTCCTTAAATCAGTGGGCAAACATCCCAATAAAATCAGATGAAAGACTTGAACAATTATCACAATGAGACAACACAGAATCTAGAAGGATTAACATTTAAGAACTAACCACACCAAGAACTGGTGGAGATGTGACACTAGATATGTATTTCAAGTAGGAGTGTGAATAGTGGGACCAGTTTGGAATGAGCAGTTTCTTTCTTTTTTTTTTTTTTTTCCTTTGTTTGTCTGCCCCTCCCCTCCCCTCCTTTGCAGTGCTGGGGATTAAATCCAAGGAGCACTGGCTTATATCTCCAGCACTTTCTTAAACGTTATTTTGAGACAAGATCTCAATAAATTGCCCAGGCTGGTCTTGGACTTGTAGTCTCCTGAACAGTTTGGATTACAGGTGTATGGCAAGGTGTATGGCAAACAGTGCAGTCATTTCTCATAAAATCAAGCACATACCATCTGACTCAGTAATTCCGCTTTTAGGCATTTACTCAAGAGAAATGGAAAAGTATATCCATAACTTACATGAATGTTTATAGAAGCTTTATTTCTTATAGTACCAAACTGTAAATAACTCAAATGGCCACCAGTAGGAAGACACAAAAACAAATTGAAGTCTGCTCCTACAGTAAAATTTTAATCAGCAGTTCAAAGGAATGATATACTGATGCATGCAGAGACTGAGTGAAATAATCTGAACACGAACAAGTACATATTCTGTGAAGGGACTGTACCAGCATCCTTCATAGTTATAGAAATCAGAGCAGTAGTTCTGCTTAAGGGATAGAGATTGATTGGAAGGGGGCATGAGGAAAGTATCTGCAGTGATAAAAAATGTTTGGATCTTGACAGGGGTGCTGGTTACTTGGATGTGGGAGGTTTTTAAAAGTTTCTAATTGTACGTTGAAGATATGCCTTTGGGCTAGGGCTCTAATTCAGTTATAAAGCACTTACTTAGCATGCTCAAAGCCCTGAGTTCAGTCTCCAGGGCTGGGGAAAAAACCCCTAAAACTTTCATTGTACTATGTAAATTTTACCTCACTAAAAATAAGAGAAATCCTCTATATTCTGATACGAACTGAGCTATATGTATAGTACTGTATGGCAGTATAAAGTATTATAGAACAGTGTGGCGTGTGCTGCCTCTTGTATAAAACAAATCATAAATGTGATTTATGCATGTGTGTGTGTATATATATATATATGCATATATATATATGCTTGTATAACCATTACATTAAACAAACAGAACCTGTAGGATATAGTCGTAAAGAAGTTATTTTTCCCTCCTCTGATTCATCAAACTTATTCAGTGAAACTAGTTTCTTTTTTTCTGCCCTTGAATAAAAACAAGCAGTTCCCAAGGCTTCTCTGCTCGCTTTTAGTTTCTAAGTATTGAGTTGCTTTTAGTTGTAAAGGACACTTTCAACTGAGTAATTAAAATGTGACAATGTTGCAACTTGATGGGAGACTCAGCTTCTCGCCTTCCCAGCCTTGAGCAGAAGCTAGCAGCAAGGTCCAGGCGCTGGCCCGCAGCTATCATCAGCAGTTTCTCCCTCTTCTACTGCTTGTTCTATTCTTCCTCTCCCAGCTTGCACAAATGCATTTCTGACTTCTAGGCTGGAAGAATAAAAGTGAAGAGAAGAAAAGAGGGGACTAAGAATGTTTTCCTGTGACTGACGCTGACACCGGTGTCCCCCAGAGTGTGGGAGGTGCTGCAGCCAGCCCTGCCTCTCTTGGGCACTTTTTAGGTTCTTTGGGACTCTCTCAGCAGTGATGTCCTTCATATGCAGGAATCTGTCCCCTTATTCAAGGTTTTACTTTTCCATGTTTAAGTTACTCAAGTACAACCACAGTCTGAAAATATTACATGGAAAATTCCAGAAGCAAAAAGTTCATAAATTGCATGCCATTCAGCATTGCATGAAAAACTATTTTATGATTGTTTCTCACTGTGCCTAATTTATAAATTAAATTTTATCAAAGGAATATATGTACGGAAAGAATATGTAGAGTTCAGTACTGTTTGTGGTTTCAGGCACCTACTGGAGGTCTTGGACCATGTCCCTCGCAGACACAGGGTGACTGCTGTCGTCCAGTGGACCTCTGCTCTGGCTGGTCATTTGTGAGGTTTTCCTCAGTGCTCAGGCATTTTGCAGCCATCTCCTTCTGCTAAGGTCTCTACTGCTTTCCTTGTGACTGTCTTAGACATGATCAGTGGAACCCAATCCAGTAAGTCATGTGCCTGTGGCCCACATCTGGACCTCCAACAGCTGTTACACTTCTTTGCCCTGCAAATGCCCTGGTGGTTAACTCCCTAATCATAGCCCTCTGCTTGCTGCCAAAGCTACTTGCCTTCCAGATTTCCCATTCTGTTTAGATCTTAGCCACTGGGGCTCTCCAACATTTCTGAGTTTCCCAGAAGAAAGCCCTTCTCATCTAATGTACAGGAAATATCCCTCAGCCTCCTCTTAGGTACAGAGATGGAGTCACATGAAAACGAATTCCTCAGAATTGCTCTTCTAATGACTCTGTGCACTTATCAGCAGCACCTGAAGAGGCATTAATTTAGTGTGCAGAAAAATAAAATCAGCAAAGATGTTGGGAGATCTCAAGATAGAATGTAGATCATGGCATAAGAATCTAACCATTTACAACTATTTGACAGCCTTGCTGAAGGAGGTAGAAGAGTTGTCCTAAATAACTTTGGAAAGTAGATCTGTTCCTGAAAACTAAGCTAAAGACAAAAATGACTCTACATACACACTGTATTTGAGTTAATGAATGTATCTCAAGGGTACTGTCTAGCAATTCTGGAAACTGCATACTGGGTTGATCATAAAAAGGCCTAGAATCAGTGATACCTCGGGGCAAAGAGCCTACTCAGTGCCCCAATCTTGGTTTCTAATCGCTGCTCTCCAGAAGATCTTTGGAGAAATGGCAGATTCTAGGGCTTTGATGAGGAAAATACTAGCTAAGCTTGGTGTCACTTTGTAGATCCAGAAAGCAAGGAAGTGTTGAGGGGGAAAAAGGATGAAGTATGACAGAGGGACACAGTGGCCAATTAATGATCATATTAGATTGTAACCCAAAGGATAGAAAAATGCCATGAGTCCCTGTTGTTGTAAAGGAATGATTGGAATCTCATAGGCTATTTTGAGAACTGTAACATGGATCATATGATTGAAGTGGGAGATATTAAATAAAGCTAATATAGAAGTTACACTTTATGCACACCATATTTGAAAGCTTTAATTATCAGTTCTTTCCCCTTAGCATACAAGCATTGATAAATAAAGATACTTTTCAAGAAAACAGGGCAAGATTTAACAGAAGATATGAATCTCTTTATGCAGGAACAGGTTATTTCTCTTAAAGTACTCTGATTATTTAATTCTAAGCAGTATCTCAATATTTGCTTGTAGAGTGTGAATAAATAAAAAAAGAACCAGAGGGGCTGGGGATTTAGCTCAGTGGCATAAGTGCCTGCCTTGCAAGTGCGTGGTCATGAGTTCGATCCCTGGTACAGACTAAAAAAAAAAAAAAGAAAGAAATTAATTGCGCCTGCCTGGCAAGTGTGAGGTCGTGAGTTTGATCCCCGGTACCAAAAAAAAAAAAAAAAAAAAGAACCAGAGTTTCGGAAACAAGTTATTGAAAAATGTTATCTAGAAATATATAAAAACTACCAAAAATGTCGTCTGTTACCTAGAGGCTATGTCTATCAAAACATTTTTTAAGCAGAAAGTACCATGGCACTATGGTCTAAGGGCAGTTACAGTGGCTTGCAGTGGACATTGACCCTATCTCAAGGGTGTATAGTATTTGAAGTACAAATATAGCTTTCTTCACACATGGTGACTACCTTGGTTTTCAGTGACTTGCTAAGTAATTTGACACTTCTCTTTCCCACTCTTTGGAACCTGTGGAAAGAAAAAAGAGGAGGACCTTGCGAAGATGTTGCAGACTCATCAAAAAAATTTAGGATGTATATTCCTGATCATTTTTTACATTTCCGGAAAAGGCACAAAAAGTTACATTTCACATTTATTCAAATGTCCATCATACTTTTATTGTTTCTTTATGAAACACTCTGTATACAGCCAAGCTTTCAAGCCTTCCTTATAGGCCAGCCTAAAGGAGGCACAATACAGCTGGTACTGTGCTTCTGCTGATCCAGTCCCTATCCCAAACAGCGCCTTAGAGAAATGTCATATTTGTGTTGGAGTTGGGAGTTTGCCTAGGAAGAACCAAGACGAGAGACTCAAAAAAGTGTTCAACTTAAAGAAAAAGCATGGCTGAACCTGGAGGACTTTATGTTGAGTGAAATAAATCAGATGAATACTATATAATCTTGCTTATATCTGGAATCTTAAAAAGTCAAATTCATAGAAACAGAGAGTAGAAAAGTGGTCACTGGGGTCACGAAGCAGGGAAAATGAGAGATGTTTGTCCAAAGGTACAAATTTCAGTAATATAGGACAAACAAGTTCTAGAGATACAACATGGTGACTGTAATCAATAATACTGCATTGTATGTTTGATACTTGGTCTGAAAAAATAAACCTTTAGTATTCTCATCACGTAAACAGGTTTTCATGCAGAACATCAGCCAATCCCTGTCAGTAGAGCTCAGTTACTTGCCTTTCTAAGGTTTACTTTGCAATCAGGTTGCTAAACTCCTTTTATTACTACAGATCTTGTTATCTTGACTGTTGGGAATCTTAACTAAATGTCGCTTTTTTAAAGTAAATAAATAAACATTTTGCCATCAATTCTTTATTTTTTAGCAAGTCTTTCCCCTTGTTTAACCGGTGCATACCTCAAACACCTGAGTGCTATTCCCTGTTTGCATCTGTTTTGGTAAATGATGTTGACACGCTCCATCAAATTCTAAGTGGAATTATGTCAGGAAGAGACACCATCCTTGGCCTGTGTATCCTTGCATTAGGTAATTTTCCGTTTATTTTAGTAACTACTTGTATGCCATAGTTTGTAGCACTTCTGTGTGTATTACTGAGAAAATTAGCTTCTTGATTTAAAATTTAAAACTTTGTATTTATTTCCTTTCTAGATAGTTTCAGTGTTTTGGGTACAAGCAGAAGAAGGGAAAGTAAGAATGGGAAAAGACCAGCGGGCTCTCTGCCAGAAAGCTTCACTGGGTGTGGTTAATTTAATAGATTGATCATGTTTGTGCGTGGTCCTCAGCTCTGCGTAAGAAATGCATAGGTGGTACAGATTGCCAATTTATGAATTGGCCAGGAAGAAGTACAGCTATTGGGAAGACTAGAAACCATGTGTTTTGGCCCATAGGCCTTCTACTTGGATCACTCAATCCAAATTAGAGAAAGGGAAGGAGCAGTGTTTATCCATGGTAAATGGACTAAGGCTGCAATGCTAATGCAACTCCTCCAGGAAAACATACTTGCTTTGGATTGTAGGCAGGCGAGGACGTCAAGCATAGATAGATGTGCCTCCTCCAGGCATTCGTGGAAACGCTACCCATTCTTGCCCTTTGGTTTCAATTTCTGTGTTTTGGTTTGCTGAGCCAAAACACCCAGTAACATATTTCTGCCAGTTTACAAGTTAAATTTCTTAATGTCATTACTAAAAGGTTACTAATTCCTGAATACTTGAGAAAAAAGCTAGTCACTATCATGTAGCTTCCAGACCTTTTATTTTGGCTGAATATAACTTCAAATGACCCGAATAAAATGGTTTGACTCTCAGATACTACCATGGTAACAGGTACCAAAAAATCTATTTTAGTCCTACTGTCACATTTGATGACCTCAAGTCCCCATGAAGGATTGTATGCTAATAATGATATTAACAGTGGTCATTTACTGAGCACTTATCATGTGCCAGGCATTGTGTTTCTTCTTAACTCATTAAAACCTCATCAGACTGCTGCCCCACTCTAGAAGAGGAAACTGAGGCTGAGAAACCTAAGCCAGAGTTGCATTGCAAGTAGAAAACACCGTAGAGCTGACTTACACTTAGACAGGTATGATTCCAAACCATGCTGTTAGCCACTACATTGAAATATTTATATGCAATCTTGACATTTTTTAGAGAAAAATAAAGTACTATTATGTATTACTGAAATATTTTGAAAAATACATAAGCATGAAAGCCCATACATTGGGAAATGAAAATGCATATACAGTTTGCTTTATATACTTTGCAAATACAGCTTACTTTATAATTAGAAACTTAAAATTTTCATGTTAAAGTCATTATTCTTTTAGCGTTAATAAAGACACCTAAGAACATCTAAAGTTAGAACTTACATAACCCCAGTATGAACATAAAAGACTTAGTATGGTAAAATTTTTTAATAATTCATTTGAACTTTTAAGGAAAAAACATTTAAATATTTGGTAGTCAAATACCATCTCTTTAATTTATTTTTTAATTCAAGAAAACTTTCAGGGGAGCTGACTTAAGTTTGTGCTGCAGAGGGTGCCATGGTGAAGGATCTTGTTATTTCTAGTGGGTGTCTGGTCTGTATCCCAAGATATCTGAAGGTTGAACAGAACCTAAACCCTCACTTTTCTGGGGTGGGGGTGTTGGTCACCATCAATTTACCACCGTCACTCGCCCTTCGTCGCTCTCGGTGCTCATGAGTTTTACTTCATTTTTCAGCCTTGTCTGTGGCCGTGATGTTTATGTTCCGATTCATCACCACTCTTCTGGTTCACATTATCATTTCATTGGTTATTTTGGGATTATTGTGTAAGTATTTCTGCTTGATTGATTTCTTCTTTATTAAATGAAAGGATTTTTCATTAAGTGTAGAGCTCAGGAGTTGGCATTTTTGAACTACATGGAATCTTAGAGAGTATCTAACCCCATTATTTTATTTTATTTATTTTGTTTTATTTTATTTGTTGGTACCAGGGATTGAACTCACGACCTACGTTTGCCAAGCAGGCACTTATGCCACTGAGCTAAGGCCCTGGCCCTCTAGCCTCATTATTTAATATGAGAAAATTCCAGCCCAGGCAGGATAATGGGAATTGCTTATGTCCACAGATAATGGCAAATTTCACGTCAAATCTGTTGTTGTACCTACTATGCTACGCAACCTGCAACTGAGTAATCCTGGACCATAGCATTAAGAGAGAATTCTGGTGCCCGCTGATAGCATTTTGAAGGATTTCTTCTGAACCTGCACTCACCCGTGAGTGTGTGAGTGCCCCAGGTGTCGTGCAAAGCCTCCGGCCAATCTGAAGAGTAACCTGAAACAGGCACAGCGTCCTAGAAGCCCTGCTGCTTCCCTGTCCATTGCTGGATTGTGGGTCTCCCCAAGGCTTATTGGAAAGAGGATTTCAGGAGCAGGAGCATGCCTGAAGCCCAAAGCTGTTTACCAGTTGGCATAGGATATTTTAATTTTTAATGATTCACGTGGCTGCAGTGTTTCATTCCTCTGAAAGCTCAGCTCTGCTTTCAGCAGTGCGGAGCCCTAGAGCCCTGCATTGGGGAATAGGCAGTGGGACTCATAAAGGGTGCTTTCCCATCTACAATTAGCAGATGACTGAGACCTCCTTAGAGACACTACGGAAATAGTATATGGTAGCTTTTTCTACTTTAATACAAAGTGTTTGCCATGTGAGAGTATCCTCAGAATAAGCCTCTAGTTTACATGATTCCCACAGAGCCGTGTAAACCCACTTGGCTTTCTGGGTGATTTGTTGCCTGCAGAGTTTGTTAGAACATTTTAGACTTTGCACTGCAATGTCATTTCTCCTGTCATCCTATTGGGTGCAGTTTCCTTCCTGTTTCCACTCACACCAGACCTGTAGGTTGGACACCTGTGCTCTGAGTCACCTTCCTGGGTCACCCAAAGACCAGCAACCATCCTGGGACTGTCAGGTCCTTTGCAGGGTCCTCTTCCAGAGGAAGCTGTTGGTTCTAAAGTCCCTGGGAATTTGGGACCTACAGCCCAAGCAGGGCAGCTGGGTCTGCCAGCAGGGGCTGGACTTGTGTGAGATTCTGTATGCCAGAGGGGGCAGCTATCCATAAGCCCTGCTGGTATTTTGTCTTCTAGTTGTCTGCGGTGTCTTATGGTGGCTGTATTATGACTATACCATTGACCTCAGCATAGAATTGGACACAGAAAAGGAAAATATGAAGTGTGTGCTGGGGTTTGCTATTGTATCTTCAATCATCACGGTAAGAAACATCCTTCCAGCAGTGAGTTGACTAGCCAGCCAGGGTCTGAAATTCTAATCATTGAATTCTAGTGAAAAAAGAACTAGCATCTGTGTTTTGTTTTGTTTCATTTTGTTTCACCTCAGAACATGCCTCCATGGTTCAGTGCTTTCCTTGGATTTGAGATAACCTGTATAAGAATACATCAAAACTTTCCAAAAATAGGGGGAAAAGTTTTAGTTCTTTCCAAATCATTTCTGCCATAACCCAGAGCCTGATTGGTTATCCTCGCTGTTGTAAAGTGAATGCAGTGAGGTGGGAGGGTGCTGGTTTATGACTGGTCCCATTTCCTGTGTGCAAGGAGTGACACCTCTTCCAGCCAATGAATGCTCTGCTCTCCCCAGGGTGTGACAGCTGCCCCTGCCCTTGAGTACACAGAGCCCTTTGTTTCCAACCTGCTGGCCGCCGGGCTATTTTGGTTTCCAGGGAACCTGCTGCCTCCTCAGTGAACTCTGTAATTGAAAACAGGGAACATTGAGACTGCAGGTGCTGGTTGTAGAGGGAGAGTGCTTTATCAACTAAAACTCATTCAGGTCACTCTCTAGGTGGCAGTAAAGAATGGTAGAATCCACTAGACCCTGGGCAGAGTTTGGAGTTGATTTCACATAACTCATGGTCCAATGCCGCAGTATTGCTTCCTTTTCCACAGAGCAGCCAGAGGTTGCCACAAGCTCATTACACCCTTCAGCAAACACGGATTCTCTCTCCAGCTCAATTCTCTCTTCTAAGGAAACCCTTCAGGTCCTAGGTACAGTCTTTATGCTTTTCTCCTTTCAACACTAAGGTTTCACGTTTGGATTTTTCACATAAAATGTGTCAGGGAGTAGGTGGCAATAAAGGCAGGGACCAGGCAGGGACAGCTGAGCAGGAATTGTTCAGGAGGCTGGAAAAAAAAGGGCTTCCCTTCAGCTCAGACCTGGAGCATTGGGGCACAGAGGTAGAGGGCTGAGTGACAAGAGGGTTCCTCCCTTAGTCCTCCATAGACTCTTTTTATCTCCTCACAGTGAACTATTTATGGCCATTAGATCATCACATTTTAGGTCATAAAACTGGGGTAGATTCTCTCCCCTAGGTATGAGGCTGTGAGAAGACAGAGGGGCTGTTCTGACCTATGTCCACGAGGACGTCCCTGTGGCTGGTAATAAAGCCAGAACCAAACCGCAGCCCACAGGCCACTCATTTGGCACAAGTTCCTCACAAGTGTCTGTGGCTCTTAAGCTCATAAAAGCCCAGATCTTTCATGGTTGGTATCATTTATGTGCAGCTTCTAGTATGCGGTGGGATGGGCACTAAAGCAGTGGAACTAGCCAGACACAAAACACAGAGCTCACACACACTGGTGATGCGGTGAAAGGCTGGCAGTGTCATGATGTCATGATGTGGCACAAGGGGAAGAAGCCGTCCTTTGCCTCCTCAAGGAAGCTGGGCAGGCTGTGGAGCAGGAGGGCGGCCACGCCCAGGGAAGCCACTGACTGCTGTGTTCACACTCCACCGGCCAGTCCAGTCTCTGCTCCCACAGACTCTGGGCAGGAGGACAGAGAGAAAACCAACTCCTCTCCCCCTAGCCCAGCACCACTCCCAGGCTAACACTGGTCTCCAAGGGGAAAGAACAGGGACCAGCAGCCCCTTGCCCGTCTCTTCCCACTGTCTCACCCTGGCTTCTTAGAGGAGATAAAGAGGAAACTGAGATTAGCAGAACATGAGAGACTCACCCCTTCACCTCATCCCTTCTTGCCCACCCCAGAGCCCTCTTATGATACTGCCCAGCAGTGACTTAGATGCCTCATCTCATCAAGTGGCCTGGGTCCCAGAGTGACCCTTGTCCCACTCAAGTGTGGGTGTGTTCCTTCTCCTGAGTTCCCAGCAGCAGCTGCCTTATAAATAAGCTTCAGCACATCCCTTTGGGGTGTCAGGGGCCAGTTTCAGTGTAAGCACTTATAGCAATGAAGGAAATGGAGTGGGAGAGGCACTGAATGCTCATCTCAAGCAGCAATCTAGAAGGATTGGTGGAAATGCAGCTCCCTGAATCTCACAGCCCAGGAAGGTGAGGACAGGTCTCGGTCCCTCTGTGGCAAATCAGTTTTGCCACCTGGCCAGCCCACCCACACCCCTAGCACCAGACCCCAGTAGATGATGCTGTCTCTGTCCAGATTGAGGGAAGTAACGGATTGGAGTAAGCCCATCACTTCTAATGAACGTTTCCCAGTGTACTGTGTTATCTGCACATATCTAATTCAAATGGTAAAATACATACACATTTAAAGGTACACATATTTTGCATTCCTTTTAGGATCTAGAAGCTAAATGTATTTGCTTCCTCAAGAGTTTAAATTTTTAAGATTCTCTTTTTTGTTGATTGGTTAGGCACTTAGAACACAGAGGTAGTAAGTAGCTCCCACTCAGCCCTTGCAGTTTAAGGCCCTGGGTGTCTCTCTTGGTCTCCCTTGACCTGTGCAGCAGGGTCGGGAGCTACTGCTCCCAAATCCTGGAGCAGTGCCTGCACTGTTTGTCCCACCGTCCTCTCCCTGCCTTTCCTCCACTTGCCTGTGAGATCTTGAAGATAGGAACACTCAGGCCCAGCTGGAAGAAAAAGAGCAACTCAGGCAAGGACAGAGCATGCACGGGGTTCTGTGGGCAGGACAGTCACCTGCGGGAGGTCCCCTTGATGAAGCTCTCAGGTGACAATCCAGAGAGGTGGCATGTCATTAAGGACCTGATTGGTGGCAATAATGACTTTGATCTTCTTCTGGAGGGGCTGGAGAGGCACCCGTGGATTTTCAGCAAGGAGATGGCATTGTTGGATTTACCCTTCACAGAGGTCTTTTTAGCTGTGGAGTGGAGGAGAGACTGAGGTACAGATGGTCAGGTGTTTAAATGCTGGAAGTTAAGAAGGAGGTTTTAGGGGTTCTGGTGAGAAAGGATGAGACTGTAGCTGTGGCATGGGCAGTAAGGATGGAGAGGAGAGGACGGATGGTGTCTTACTTACTTTGCTTGTTGCTGAGACCAAATATCCAACACCCAAAGTTAAGGGAGGAAAGGCTTATTTATGGCACAATTTATAGAAGTTTCAGTTCATAATTGGCTGGCTCCAAAGCAGGGTGGCGTGGAAGAGAGAGGTATTGGCAGAGACACAGCTGATGGCAGGCAGAAGGTAGGGGGCAGCAAAGCAGTGAAATAGAGGGAAGCAAGCAGCAAGCAACAAGCAGCAGCCCTCTTTCTGTCCCTTATGTCTTATCCAACCTACTCACCCTTAGGGCAGGTAGCACTGACAACCAGGATGGGCAGCCTTAACCCTAGCATCACAGTATGAATCAGTTCCAGCATCACATTCTTGATCCCAGCATCACACATCCCTAGATCCAACCACATCGGAAAAGCCTGGCCTATGACCACGTGAGGCTTTGGGTGGGGGGATCTAGAAACAACCCATAACAGATGGAGTGGTATTTATGACACAAATCAGAGGTGACTGGGATGGTGCTGTGTGCCAGGTGCTATGCCAGCCTTTGGCAATAAGCCATGGCCCTGACCTCAAGGAGATCAATCTAAAAGGAAATTCAGACAAATAAACATTTGTAGGGGAGTATATTAACTACTACAAAAGAGAAGGTAAAGGACAGAATAAGAGCACACAAGAGGAACCTGACTAGTAAAGTCCAGAAGAATTAGGACCATTACATTCAATAAATGCAAATTAAAACAGCACTGAGATTTCATCTCACTCCAGAAAGAATAGCTGCCATCAAGATATCAACTGATAACAAATGTTGGCGAGGCTGTGGGGGGGGGCGACACTGCTCCACTGTTGGTGGGAGTGTAGATTGGTGCAGCCACTGTGGAAATCACTATGGCGATTCCTCAGAAGACTAGGATTGGACGTTCCATTCAATCCAGCTATTCCCCTCCTGGGTATCTTCCCAGAAAAACTGAAAAGGTTATATCACATGTATATATGTGCACCCATGTTCATAGCAGCACAATTTGTAACAGCTAAATCTTGGAAACAACCAAGATGCCCATCAACTGCAGAGTGGATGAAAAAGATGTAGTATTTTTATACAATGGAATATGACTCAGCTATAAAAAGGATGATCTTGAGGCCTTCATAGAGAAATGGAGACAACTTGAGACTATCCTCATAAGTGGAATAAATAAGAATCATATTTATAAATATCACATTGTGTTTCTAGAGTAAAAGGTAATAAGAACTTTAGGAGTAATAAAACCCAAAATGTGTAATTAGTATTGTAAAAAAGAGAGGAAAAGAAAGTGCTCTAAAGGATATAACTCCATGCATGTTTAAGTGTGTAAGATAGATAACCATATTGCTAAATTTTTGTTGGATCATTGAACAGAACTGTTTGCAGTCTCACTGTTTGAATGTCCACTTTGTACACTTTAATTTTGTAACTTGAACAACTATTTCTAAGATGACAATATGTAATTTATCAACTAGTGATTTCTTACCATTTATTTTTTTTAATTCTGTATTATTTCTACCTTTTTTCTGTTTTGCTTTTTTTTCTCTTTAAATAAAATTTTAAAAATTAAAAAAAAAAGAGAATTAGGACCATTAGAGATAGAGAACACAGAGAGAAGAGGAGATTTAGTATGAAGACATTTAATTTGGTCCAGGACAATTTGTGTTTGAGATGCTATGGGATATTTGCAGTCTTATCAATAGCTGGTGTGGGCTTATTCATCCACCACTGGGAGATCGGAGAAGCTAGGGTGTTGGCTGAAGGTTGTCAGTGCCTGGGAAGAATGCTAAATCTACACAGGAATAGCAGATGCCCCCTGCCAAATATCCTAAGAAGCAATAACTGAAAAAGTAGCAAGAGAATCCAGGCATGGAGGTGCACACCTGTAATCCCAGCACTCAGAGACTAAGCCAGGAATATCACCAGTTCAAACCCAACCTGGGAAACCCTGTGTCAAAATAAAAAAACGGCTGAGGATATAGTTCAGTGTGAAGATGCTGGCTTCAATTCCTAGTATCTCAGAGAGAGAGAGAGAGAGACAGAGAGAGGGGGAGAGAGAGAGAGAGAGAGAGAGAGAGAGAGAGAGAGAGAGAGAGAGAGAGAGAATGGAAACCAAGGGAGGAAAAAGAGAAGTGAACGATACGTTTAATAGATTCAAAGGCCATGATCAAGCGAGACTTGCAGTGCTCTTTGGAATTTCACAGTCAAGCCCTTACAGGAAGTAATCTCAGAGAGAGCAGTCTTGGAAGAGTGTTGAGGTCTGGAGGTTTGCAGGTAATTGAAGAGTAAGTTGGGGTATGAAATGTGGATGGTGAGTGAGACAGGCTGAGGGACTTGACCATGAAGCCAATGAGAGAGAAGGCAGTGGCTGCAAGGATGTAGGGGTGAGGGATGGAAAATTCCTTAATATGAGAGACTGGTAAATATTTACATGCAGGGAAAATGAGAAACTGGTAAATATTTACATGCAGGGCGGGGAAAATCAGTAGAAAAGAAGGCATAGAAGGCTGAGACATCACTGTCCTCTTCCTTTGTAGTCATATTCCCTGGCCCATTCACAACCCTTCTCTAAATATCTTGGTTTCTTGGGGTGAGTTGGGAGGCAGATACAGAAGACAGTTTTCTGACTTTGAGGACAGGTGGCTACCCTTATCCTCATTTTAACTTCTGGTTTGACCAGCTGAAAGAGAGAGAACTCCTTTAGTTTCACCATTTATGGCTTCAGGATCTACAATAATGACCAGCACACAGTAGGTGCCCAATCAGTGTTTGGGAATTTAACAGTGTAGCTATTACGAAAATAGTGAGTAGCTATCTATTTGAAATAATTTGCTCTTATCCCTTTTTCACCAGGCAATTTTGCTCGTCTTGATTTTTGTCCTCAGAAACAGAATAAAATTGACAGTTGAGCTCTTCCAAGTCACAAATAAAGCAATCAGCAGCTCTCCTTTTCTGCTGTTCCAGCCAGTGTGGACGTTTGCCATCCTCATGTTCTTCTGGGTGCTCTGGGTGGCTGTGCTGCTGAGCCTGGGAACTGCTGGTAAGAGACAGTGAGTATGGGCTCCACCTCCTTGGAGTTACACACAGATGTCACCATTTTGGAAACATTGACCTACTTCTGGGATACCAAACCTCTCCTGCACCAGGGATACCAGATGACAGCATTGATGGCACTAGGGGAGAAAGCAGGTGATTCTTTTCCCTCTTGTATAGGAGCCCTGCGCAAGCCAGGTGTGTGCTTCATAAGGTAATGAGACAGAAAGCTTTAGGAAAAAGTGACAATACGAATCAAGGTAGACTGAATATTATCAGATATTTCCAGGTTTAAATTTTATACAAGGTACTTTGCTAACCCCTATTAAATCAATAGGCGATAAAGATCCTAGGAAAGACTTAAAAGTTAGGAACAGCTTAAATTTAAGTGCATGAAGAAGTTCACAATGCTTTGGGTTTGATAAGACAGTTCTATATTCTGTATCCTCCTGTCGTATCCAAATGCAAGGACTTTTCCTAAGAACTTTATTACAGTACAGATTTGTGGACTGTATCATTGATTTATTTGATTTGGAGTAGGACCGTGTGTGCGTGTGTGTGTGTGTGTGTGTGTGTAAATGTCCCATAATAAGACAACCAGATTCTAGAGTAGTGTAGTTCAAAGTACTGTCTGAAGGCAGATAAGGAGCTTATGCCCAGAATGTGGATCCCTCCAATGCTTCCCTCACCACGAAACACAAACAGCTGAAAGAGTGATGTTCTCTGTAGTGCAGTTGATCGGCATTGTGGCACAAGCTCTTCATTCCACTGCAGACTAGTGAGGAATAATGTGAGGACAGGTCACTACTCTGTGGGCCATCACCTTTGAGTGACACTGTGCTAGATCTTTAACTCCTCTGTTTGATTTGTGACAGCCCAGATTCACACCCAGATGCGATCACAAGACAGTAAGTTGCTTTCTGAGACTGTCACAAGGCAGTTGAGAACCACAGCAGATGTCACATTAACAAGATGAATGCAGATCTTCAATGTTTTATCAAGCTTTGTTTGTCCCTTATGACTCCAGTCAATTGAACCAATGTGTGTGCTCTTGTGTAAGAGTATGTGTGAATATGCCCTTGTGTGTAAGAGCAACTGCCCTACAGTAGATTCATAGTGAACTTGCTTCCTTCCCTCCCCTGTGCAGTTAATTAATCCCTCACAATCAAGATGGTCAGTAGCCCCCGAAAGTCACAGCCTTTAGAAGCCTGTACTTCTGGTTTCAAAGATGCCAGAAGGGCAGCCTCTTCACATAGAGTCTCTGGCAGCTTTCTGAAAGCCTCCAGTAAGCTGGGTAATTGTCCAGAGAGGAACCATGGTCAGACAGATAGACTAAGATTAATCAATCTGAGATTTGTCCAGAAGATAAAGAAAGCACAAAGCAACAGATGCTTAAACAAGATGTGAGGGAATATCTCTCACACATAGATGAAGTCCGTGAGGGGACCCATGCCAACATGGTCCCCTGGAAGTCAAGGACCCAGGTACTTTCTGTTCCACAACCTCTACCACTTGCTTCCATTGAAGTAGCCATTTGGGCTCCATTATTTCACCATTTAGAAGACAGCAAGGAGGAAGATGAGCATGGCCACTCCCAGGCATTATGGGCAGTACTTAGCCATCTACACCCCTGGCCAAATCCTAGGTACCTAGTAATCCCCATCTGCAAAGAGGGCCAGAAAATGTAGTTTCATTTTGATCATCCATGCACATTTGAAAATTTAGAAGTTCTGTTACTAACTGCAAGGGCAAGCAGAAACACTGAAATGACACCTAGAATTTGGAGGCAGATTTATTTTATGTCAATGGGCAGTGCTTGGAATCATTCCCAAAATATCAGGCCCTGATCGCTGGTTGTTCAGGGCTTATGTATGATAAGCAAGCAGGAAATACAGAGACAGAATGGATTGTCAATTGAGGACTGGTTCTTACAGTATGCATCAAAGTGACCAGCTATGCACAGTGACCAGATGTTTCTAAGAAACAAAAGTGGCAAGAACTGGAACTGGAACTAGGCAACTAAAAAACTGAAGTATCCTGGCTGGGGAGAATCTTCTGCTTCATAACAACAGATGTCAATCAGACATCATGAGACAGTGAGAAGTCTCCCCCAAACTAAGGCAGAACAATCTTCATGTATCTCACTGGTTTGCAGTGGTCTCTGTCCTGGTCAGGAGGGAGGGCAGATATCTTCGTGCATGAAGGGAAACAAGCATGAATTGGAAATGTCTTAGATTCTAAGTTCTGTACTGAGTACTTTCTTATAGTCTCTGCTGTAAACATCATAATCTCCTTTGATTTATGTGCTATTCTGAAGTTACAGAGAAGAAAACAGGTTCTGAGTAGGCCATTTGCTGAAGGTCAGACATCAAGGAGGTGGTGACCCCCCACAGACTTTTGTCTTTTTGAGATAGGGTCTCACTGTGCAGTTCAGTCTGCTTTTGAACTCAGTGTGTATAATCTACACTGGCCTCACGGTAGTCTACGCAACGTATATAGTATATGCAAACGCACGGTAGTCCTCCTACCTCAGCTTCCCAAGTGATGGGATTACAGACATGTGCCACCACACCTGGCTCTGGGGCCCTCTGAACACACAGCTCCAGCATAGAAGCAGCACTCTTCTCACTAACTCTCTTCCAGGACAAGTCACTAGCCCACCTTGGGAGTGGATAGCCTGGAAATTGCCAGAAGTCTGAAAAATACAGAAAAGGAAAAAACAATGACAAAAAGATTAAGTGAGGGTCAAGACAATAGCAGAGGAGGACCTGGTCACAGGAGAACGTAAGAAGAGCCCAGTCCTGTGAGCTGAGAACTAAAGTTACAGAGGAACAGCCCCAAGTGTATCTTGGAGGTGAGCTTCCTTTGTGTCTGCTATGCAAAGCTAGAAAATGTAAGTTACACTGCTTCATATCTGTCTATTCAGGGTGAAGCTGGTTGGCAGATACCCATAATGTGGTATCTGGGGCCTGTGACTGCAAGGCTAGAGGTTGACAGCCAGGGTGAGGTGTTGGGGAAGATGGAAGGGGACTGCACAACAGTTGGTGACTCTGTGGTACCTGTGTCCTTGCCCCTAGAGAATTGCCAGAGACACAGTGACTTCATGGCAGCATGGCCCAGGGTCAGTGAGGGAGCTTCCCCTAGCACCTCTCAAGAGCACAGCCCCAGTGGCTGTGAGGCAGGTAAAGGGAGCTGTGTCTGTGGCCACACCCAGGGTGTGCTGGAGCAGCGCACACCCCTTCATTCTTCAGTTCACAAATATCTGATGAACGCTGTGAAGCAAGACACTAGCCAAGGCCCAAGAGAGAGGCGAAGACTCAGGCCCTGGTGGTCTGTACCCACAGGGCTCAGAGCAAAGCAGGATGGGCTGAAAAACATGACCACAGATGAGGTGCATGACCACGATAAAAAGAGAAGCGGAACGAGGCACCTGCTCACTCTGAGTCACAGAGCTTCTCAGAGAATAGGATAGACTTTGCCAGAAGGCCAGAAACACAGACAGGGAAAAAGAGAGAGAGAGAGAGAGAGAGAGAGAGAGAGAGAGAGAGAGAGAGAGAGAGAGAGAGATTTTTATTGAAGGGTTCAAACAATACCAGGAGACGATCCAGTTCTAAGAATTGGGGGCTAAATCAGAAAAGAACAAGCCCCAGAGCCAGCTTAGGGTGGGCTGCAGCGCAGTGCCATTTATCTTCCTCCTGCTTGGGCCCTAGTCAGGCCCAGGGCTCACAGGGCATTGGAGATTCTTAGCCACCAGAAGTGCGAGCAGGAGGGAAGGGAGGCTGCAGGCTGGTCCTCAGGGCTGGAGGTTCTTTGTTACTCTGATCCTCATAGGATCAGAGAATGAGTTTAAGAGTTCTCTACCAATGGGAGGAACAAAAGAAGCAAGAGTGAAAGGAATAGAGGGCCAGTGTGTTAGTTAGCTTTTCTTTACTATAACAAATACCTGAAATAAATCAGCTGACAAAGAGGAAAGGTTCGTTTTGTGTCACAGTTTTGGAGGTTTCAGTAAGATCAGTTGGCCCCATTGCTTAGGCTCTCTGGTGAGGACCTGGTACATTATGGCCTTTTGACAGGAGGCCAGGGTAGTAGAGGCCCATTCACCCCATGGCCAGATGTGAAAAAAGAAATAGCGAGAGACCAGGGTCCCATAATCCTTTCAAGAGTATACCCCAGTGAACTAAGATTCTTGCTAGGCCTCAGCCCCTAAGGTTCTGTAGTCTCGAATAGTGCTGCTCTGGGGAGCAGACCTTTACCACATGGGCCTTTAGAGGCTATTGCAGATGCAAAGCAGGCAGCTTGAGGGTGGAATCTGTGTCTCCACATGCACACTGCTCTTCGGCTCCACGGGAGAGAAGGTGCCACACAGAACCAGGCTCCCCTCCCTGTCCCCATCACGGGACCCAGATTGGCCCATTCCCTCGGGCCTCCTGACTGCTCTGCACACACCTGAGAGGCCTTTTCACCAATGCTGAAGTCGCCTAGCTGCAGCCCGGGCCAGGCAGCAGCTGCTTCACTTTTTCATCTTGGCATTGTGAGAAAGTGTGAGCTGCTTCCACATTTTATGAAATGTCGCCCACTAAATCTCCTTGGGGGCACCTGCCCACCTTGTCTCCTTTAACGCCCTTGGGGGCAGTGATAGTGATGACTCAATTCAGTCTGGCACCCAATTTTGTTTGAAGTGTTGCTTGGTAGGTAATAAACTATGAAGTTTTGTTAATTTATGGTTTTGCTAATTTAATAATTTAGTATCTTAACACACAAAAGAAAAGGAATGAACTTGGTGAATCGTATCTGCTCAGATGAACTATTCTTCTGGTGACTGTTAATCGGCCTCTTAACTAATAGGCGAATTCTGGCTTGTTTAGGGATCCTTTCAACAGAGCATACCAGTACCACTCCAGTAGACATTTACTAGTCCAGTGGGACATGTCTGCAACCCGCATTGTGACAGTGCTATTACAGTCAGTGAAAAAAAAAAAAGCCAAGCTAAAACCTGCAGTAACACAGGGCGTCCAGCAGGTGCTGTTGGAAGGCTGGAAAGAGCCCAGATGATCTGCTGCCACCAGTGGTCACTGAGGTGACCTGGAAGCCTCACAGTGGGTAAAATGCAAAAGGCCCATGTAGTGGAGGGGGCTCCTGCCCGGTTCTCGCTTCACTTAAAGGAGGCAACCACAGGGATGTACCCAGTGTGCTCGGAGTGGACAAAGGCCAGGTTTGCAAGGGAGAAAACGGGCTCAATACGGATTTCCCGTCTAAGGATCTGGACCCAGGCTGGCTGTGGGCTTCCTTGTACTTCAATCTTCGATGCTTCCTGCTGGCCATTTGCGAGATTGAAGAAGGAAGCGAGGCTGCTTCCCAGTGATGTAGGAGGCTGAGAGGGAAGAGCTTTGCTTGCAAGCAAGGATTCGTATGTGTTCTTCATGTCAGGACTCAGTGTTGATGAAGGCATATCTAATATACTAGCTTCGGCTTATGGTTTGTTCTTGCTTGCCTGACATATTTGAGAACATAGTATGAAAGAAAATCACCCTTTAAAAAATTATCAGCACTCTAGAAGATAGATGAAGTTATTTCACAGAAGTGTGCTGGTGGCCCAGCCCTATCTTCTGGAGGAAGATGGCGTGGGAGAGATTAGAAACAGTCCCTGCCGTCAGCAGCATAGGGTCCCTGGGGGGGGGGGGCGCAGAGAAACACAGCTCCCTGCACAGTTGCTCCTGTGTGATCTTCCCTCGAGTCCATTTTCCTCCCCAGTGCTCTCCCCAGCTTTCTACCCCTAACTGCTTCAGAAACTAGTCATCCTTTAAGCCTTATTTCCACTAGCTTCTTAGAAGGCCTCCTACAAATTTCTCAGGAATACTTAGATACTTCTTTTTTTTTTTTAATATTCCTCATTCTTTTGGCAAATATTCATCGCCTACCTTTTAGGTCCTTGGCACTGCACTTGTGTTGTTTACCTGTTGTGTGCTCTGCCACTTGAAATACAGCAACAAGGAGGACAAAGCCCCTGACCCCCAGGTACTAACTTCCCAGTTGGTGCTGAGAGAGAATTGAGGCAGCAGATAAACTGTGTTCTGTATCCCTTTGTGATAAATGCTGTGAAGAGCAATAAAGTAAGATGTGTTGTCATCCACAAGAAGAAGAACACCAAAGGGAAGGGACTGTGTCTCTTTCTTTCTTTCTCTGTCTCTGGGCTGTGAGCCATACCTGATGGGGTGTCCTATCTGCGGAGTCAATGAGTGAATTCATGTCAGTGTTGAGGTAAATAAAATGTATACATGGGAAGAACTTGATATCTTGTAGGCACGCTGTCATTGAAATTGTCCTCTCTTTTTCTCTAATCCAGGATGGGCTCAGTAGGCTGTGGGGTCAGTAGAACCCCTGGCCTAGTTTTTCTGGAAAAGGCTCAAAGAAGTATACAGAATATGCTAGAAAGCAGAGGCCTTTCAAATTTTGTCTGCTCCCATTGGGAAATTATCCCAACCAACTGGGCTGCCATCCTTAAGAATCTGCCATTTTCAGTGATCATCATATCATTTTAGGCTCATAAAATACTTTAAACTTCCTAATAATGACCAGGCTTACAACTAGCTGCTTGATGAATATCCTCTGGATCATTCAGATGTACTGTAGGGAGAGCTCTAGAAAACTCTCTCCATATCTTTTTGATACAGTGTATCAACTGAGAGAGATACTTACTGAGCATTTACTGTGTATCAGATTGTTAAAGATGCTGGAGAGATACAGATTTCCTTTTAGTGTAAGAGAGATAGGTTGAAATAAGATAATTAAATGAATTTCATAAACTTTAAAAGTTAATAAGAAGTATAGAAAAGTAAAGCAGAGGAGAGGCATATGAAATGCCCAAGAGGAGAAGAGTACAATTTTAAATTTGGTGATGGGTGTGACGGACTGAGGAGGTGATACTTGAGCAGACTTAAAAGAGGTGAGGGGTCAGTGCGCTCTAAGGGAAGAGGAAAGTACAGGCAGAGGACCATTAAGAGCCTGGGGGCCCAGGACTCAGCAAGGAAGTCTGTTCAGCCCGAATGGAGTGGTTGAGAGAGAGTCAGAGAAGACATCAGGTCAGATCTTGGGCACTGGTTGATGTTTATAAGAACTTTGGTTTCTGCTCTGAAATAAGAAGTCTTGGCATCATTTTAAGCAGAATAGAAATGGAACTGTGTCAGGTACATTTTAAGAACAGTGAGCCAGGATGGAGGTGATAGTATCTTGAGTCTGGGTCATTATGGTTTAGTATGACATATTGGATTTTCCTTCTTCTTTGAAGTGGAGCTAGTAGGATTTACTGAGATAGTAGATGAGGGATGTGAAAGAAAGAGGAGTTTTCAGTGAATCATGGTGATTTTGGACTAAGCAACTGGAAGATAAAATAGCCTTAAATGGAGATGGGGCAATAGCTGAGTGGAATATTTTAAGGATAGATCAGAGACTAATCTTGGGTTGTAGTGAGATAGTTTTTAGACATCGATAGTTTTTAGATAGTTTTCAGATAGAGATGTACAGTAAGCAGTTAAATGTGTGCTTCTGAATCTGGGCGGTCCCAGATTTACATACATTTTGGAATGTGTAATAGTGTTTGAGACAATGGCATTGGAATAAATGTAGCTAAAGAAGAGAAGAAGTTCAGAACTAATTTGAAGCATTTCAATGTTAAGATATCCTGAGGGTCTAGGAATGTACCTCAGCGGTAGAGCCCTTCCTTAGCATGCACAGCGTTTGGGTCCCATCAACGGCACTGAAAAAAATTCTAGTAATGAGGAAGAATAGCAAAGGAAACTGAAAGGAAGTGACCAGTAGACAGTGATAAAATAGCATAGGTTCCTGGAATTTAGGAGAAGCATTTTAAAGGAATGTGAATGGTCCAGTGTCTCAAGTACTGGTTACTGCTACTTAGTTACTGCTAGTAACTAAGATAAGAATTAATGATTCACAACTGAATTTAGCAACCTGGAAGTGAGACAAAATAAAGAAAGAAAGGGGTCATGATTGGAGTAGATTAAGTGGAAATTCGAAGGAAGGAATTAGAAAAGGCAAATACAGAAAGTCTTCAGGAATTTGTCTATAAAGAAGAAAGAAATGGAAAGGAAGATGGGAGAGGAAAGAGTTCACCCAGGTTTCTGTTTTTAAGATGGGAATAGTTGGGAGTTATTCAGGGGAGGGGTATTTTGATGAAGAAAGGAGCATTGCTGATGAAATACCATGAAGCAGATGAGAAATGGTGGGATTTAGTGAGGTGACTGGCTTCAGGCTCACGGATGCTTCATCATTTTAAGGACAGAGTTTCAAATTATGGACACGTATCAACAGCAGGAAGACAGAAGGTAGGCACTAGCAGAAGTTTTCAGATTTCTTCCTTTTTCCCAGAGAAACAGAAAATAAGGTCACTGACTGAGAATGAGAGTGAAAAGAAACTCCGAGAGGTTGGAGGAGAAATCAGAAAACAGTTGTCCAGAAAGTTAGATAAACAGACAAATGTGATAACACGTGAGGTTTTTAAACTACCCTTTTTATCTTTTTATTATATATCAAGCATGCAGAATATTGAACATGTGAGTTTTTGATACTCAGATTAGTCATTCAGATTAGTTCCTTAGTTGACATCTTTCTAGCTTTCTATCTTTTTTTTTTTTTTTTTTTTTTTGCGTCTTACATTTTTACTGTAATGGCTAATGTCCAGCCTAATGCCAGAAGTACTTAATTTCAGAACTGGAGTCATCTATAGCTAACTCTGGGTTGTACTTCCTATCCTAAGCACCTCACCGATTTATCGTACTTGCAGTGGATAGTGGCTACATGTATAGGCATTTAGAGCCACAGAAAGATGAGGTCAGTAAGAGAGTGAGGAGAAGGTATTATTATCCGCAGATAACCGTGTTGAAATAGATTTTTAGAAGGTCCTACAACTTGCCCAAGGTTGGTCAGCCACTGGGGGACAGTGCAGAGTTGTAAACCTCCCTTAATTACACCCTCTCCCTTCAAACACAGTCCGTGGCCACCTAATACCTGACGGTTTTGCCTGCACTGGCCCAGGCATCCGGGAGGCGGCAGTGCTGCACACGTCAGCGGACCCGCCCCACCCACAGGCTCTGTGACTCAGCTCTGGCAGGAGCCCTCCGTTTCCAGGATTTGGCCCTGGAGCCACAGCCCCTGATTCTTCAAGAATGTTTGCCGAAAGCAGTTGTTCTCAAGTGGCATCTGGCAACATGTGGAAGCTTTTTGAGTTGTCATAACTGGTGCAGAGAAGCGAGGCATGCCGCTACGCAGAGATCCCGAAGGCGCTGGCCAGCCGCCACCCCCACCAAAGAGCTGGCTGGTCCAAAATGTTGATTGGTGTATTGAATAATCCTGCCCTAAATGAAAATCCTTCTACAGTGACCCAGAGGAACAAATAGAAGATAGTTTTAACAAAGATGTTAATAATAAATAATAACAATAATAATAATAGCAGTCTGTCAAAAATAACTAAGGGGTTCACTTCCTTGGTTTTGAGGGCTGTGTGGATCCTGACTTAGCATTTCAGCTCCTCTCTGCCTGACTGTTGCCATCAGTGTGCTGAACTGGGATGTATGTGAATTGGTACTACCTGCTCTGCAGGTCATCCAAAGGAGAGACTGTCCCCTTTTAGTACCCAGGCTCCGAATACTGACCCCTTGTCTCTCTGAGGAAATGATCCCTCCTGCTCTGTGGATACAAAGTGTCTTCCAAACATACACTGAAAGTTTAGGGTTTTTTAAAATTTATTACAATAAAAGACACATTTCCATTAGTCTCCCTTAGGGTACTCCCTCCCCTTTCAAAAGCACTGATCCCATCATTCTGGAATCCTCTTTTGTGAATGTCTTTAGTTGCACTGTCATGGCTGCCTCATTGTCCTAAATGGGTGCAAAACATTTACCTTTCCTAGTTATTTTGACTTTGGGCAGGATCTGAATGAATAAGGCAAATGAGAACACATCGCAATGTTTTCACAAGCCTGCCTTTCCATTGGATGTTGCTGACCGCAGCATTCACTGTATTTTTTTTTTTTTTTTTTTTGTACCAGGGATTGAACTCATGACCTTGCACTTGCCAGGCAGGCACTTAGGCCACTGAGCTAAATCCCTGGCCCAATTCACTGTATTTTTTAATCATACCTCGTAAAGGCTTGACAGAAGTCTTTCAGAACTCCATCAGAAAGTGGCAAGAAAAATAAGGTAAGTGTGTTAAAGAGAGAGAGAGAGTTTAATGGGGCAATTAATGGCAATGTGTCTTTCCCTGTAATAAATTTTTAAAATTTAAACAGTCTCTGTGTATTTTGATCACCACTTATATTCTCCATCTGCAAACTATTTGTGATTTTGAAAATATATCTTTGCAAAGCCATATTCTGTCCCGGGCTTCAAGGCCTGGCAGGAGTAGCAGTTTGCTTTGTCCCTGGCCCCAAGCACTTCAGCTCAACCAGAGAGTGGTTCTCAATTCTACTGACCTAACCTATTTAAACTTGCATTCTAGTTGTGAGGAGCCACCTCCTTGGAATTGGAACTACTGTTCTGAAACAGGCCCATTTGGGGAAAAGATAGGCCCTTATCCACATTTTACCTGAAATAGATTGCCCCCAAGCCATAATGAGCCCAATATTCCATAAAATAATAACTTTTCTCTGTAAGTCAAGTTGCTCCCCTCTTACAGTGTGACTCTGGTTCAGCAGCATGTGGTCTGTGGAATCAGTTTTGCTTTGTGGCATGGTTGTCTTCCCCACTTTCCTTGTTCCCCCTTTCCTTATGATGAATGTCTAAAGATGTATAAATTATGACCTATAGTAGGAAATATGCAACCATCTTTTAAATTATGTTAAGTTGTAAGTTTCACCAAAGCCCATGGTGCCTACCCTCTTTCTTATGGTAGTTTATTTGTAATACAAAGTGGGAGGATTTCTAGAAACCAAATATGGCTCCACAGCTAGAACTTAGGCTTACTAGTGGCTGCAGAACTAATTTTAAGTGCTTCTTTAGATGAGGGGAAAGAAAGCAGGATGTAGACACATGAATGGCAAAACATCATTAGTGCCCTCTCAAGGGCCTCAGTTTAAAGCAATGCTATGCTCCTAAAAACTATTAATAATGATTATAGTAATCATTATCACTTAGGCAGTGATATTTCTTTAGGCTCAGGCCTTATACCAAGCACTACGCAGGTAATCTCACTCTATTCTCTAACTGCCACCAAGAAATAGGAACACATAACAAAGATACACTAATAAACAGGGTAATGTGTTCCAGGCTGCCTGGAAGAGTAAAGCCAAGATTTAAACTTGGGAAGGTAGACATTGTAAAGCCACTAGAAGCATTTGTCTTGAGAGAAGCAAATCCCTTTGAGAAAAAGACGATCCTTGCTTTTTATAAAGTCTAAGGTTTGCTGGAGAAGGGGTCTTTCACGTAGTCCTAATGTTCTGGGGCTTCATCAGTGTAGCACATTGGCTCTGCATTGCAGTGATGTGGTAGGAAAACCCCAGGTTTAGAGTCTGGCATGTCCTCCCACTAATCATGTATAATGAGACATTCCTGAAGCTACCTGACTCTTTTGAACCTTGGTTTTCATATCTATAATGTGAAATGAGTTTTAGAATACATGTCACATGCCCTGCGAATTACTTACTAATGTAACTGTGATCATCAGTGTTGATATTTTAAAGTACATTCTCCATTTTTAGGTTTTTTTTTTTTATGGAGGTTTTAAATAATGTTGGGTGCTTCTGACTCTGCACTGGCATTTCTGTTTCATGGATTGCTGAAGATCAAGTATAAAAGAACGGAGCCTCTTGAACCACCTGCCCTGTTTCGGAAAACAGCAGCGCTAAGCTTATTTGTGTTTTCCATTTTAGGCAGTGCCCAGGTTATTGAAGGTGGCCAAGTGGAATTTACTCCTCTCTTGGGCATTCGGTATATGTGGTGGTACCATTTAATTGGCCTCATCTGGACTAGCGAATTCATCCTTGCATGTCAGCAAATGACTATCACCGGGGTGGTGGTGACCTGGTATTTCAACAGGTAAGTGCAATTAATCTGTCGGCTTTGCATGTTGTGTATCTCGAAAGACATTTAGGCATTTTTACTTGATTCGTTTTAGTTGGTAAGGATAAAAGGCAAAACTAAAAATAGGGCTGGGTGCTCGTTTGGCGATGAACGGATATGTTATACTTAAATCGGCCATATTTCCAGATTCCTTTGCATTAAGCTGAAAAATTTCAAAAGAAATCAAGCAGCAAAGTGATTGTTACTGCTTAGAACTAAAAAGATACTTAACAGAAAGGTTGAATTTTCTGTAAATAGCTGTCCTTATCTACTTCAGACTTTAAAAAATTATCAGTGTCTTTTAAATACACTTCTGTAAGTCTGTGAGCTCTGCTTTCCTTCATCAAGACAATGTTTGCTTCAAAAATAATTTTAAATCCTAAAGAAATTGTGGGTAACTATAAACTGTGATTCATGTCTGTAGTTAAATAACAGTGAATCGATTGCTTGTGTCTCTGTTTATAACCCAGTACCTTATGAAAGCAACCTGGGACACACACGCATATCCCACACTCACCTGAATCCTCTGCCCTGCTTGTGTGCAACCTCTGCAGAACTCTGAGACTGCAGCCAGAAGAGCAGGCCCCAGGGACGATGATAGGGTTGGACCCCAAACAGGAAGTTTACTCCCGATAGGGCTGATCCTCTTCTAATTTCTCAAACCAAATGAATAGATAAGCATGAGTTTTCGTGGGGTAAGAAAGTCAACCAGGGATGATTCATGCCACTGAGCAGTTCCCTTCTGACAGTAAAGAGCGCTGTGGGTTTTTAATAGTGGTGCTGTTTGGGAACCTCATCATTAGGGATTCCGGAGGACTCACAAAGGGGCTGTTAATGTTGGTGCTGAGACCCTTCCAGAGGCAAGAGGTGGGGGCTGTGTGCTGCTTGCTCCTATGTAGGAGAGCAAAGATCATTCTAGCCAGGTTGGCCAGCAGTTAACATTTGTCTGACAGTCATTTTGTGTTATCTTAGAATGACAAAACCAAAGCATTTTCAACCAGAGGTCTGATGTGGAGTTCTGTGAAGAAAATGCAGTTATCTCCTAATCCCTCCCCTCTTCAACCCTATCCCCTCCCAAATTCAATCATGAAGAAATGAAAAAAGGAGTAAACACACAAAGGCAGTGAGAAACACAGATGGCAGAAAAGTGGATAAGCTCTCAAATGGTGAGAGCTGAAGACAGGACAACCAACTGGTGGCTGGGCATACTGGAAGAAGCTGGAAGGGCCTGTCCCTGTGTGTTGGCTGAGTGAGGAAGCCCTAATAAAATGCAGGCTGGATTGAGCCACAAAAATCCAGAGAGGCTCAGGAATTCAAGCGTAAAGTATAGTTCCAGAGATTGACTGTAAGTCTTCCTAAGGAGCAGTTGGATCCCAGATCCCTGCTCTACATAAACAGCAGAATTTGCTCTCCAGAGATGCAAGCCAGAGAGGACTTGAGGTATCTGATACTGCTGAGACTGGGGGCAAGTCTGTGTACCCGAGTAAGGAGAGAAAGTGAAAGTCTAAATATCATATAGTGAGGACCCCAGGTTCACCAACTCCCCACATTCCACAGCTCAGCTCCCACGATGCTGGGAGCCAGGTTGATTCCCTCTGAGGAGGTTAGAGGAGAAACTGCCTAACTCAAGTAAAGACCTATATGTACACAGTGACATCTGGGCCCTCCACCCCCTAATGAAATGAATTCCCTGACCCCTAACCAAACAGTGCAGCCTTCAGACAATAAACCATACCCCTCACACAGAACACCTAACTGTTTAGTTGTTAACCAGATAGTCAAAATTTGAAGAAAACCAGTAGTACAAGATGGATCAAAATGAATAAAACAAACAAAAAGAATTTAGGGAAAACAAACACAATACAGGCTATAAAAGAAAATTATTCCAAAAATCCAAAAACTTGTATTATCAGAGAGAACAAAAAATATTATAACCATAAATTAAGACTCCCTCCTAAAACAATGAATCAAGAGAAAACATAGAAGACTCCTTAATAATTGAAAACTGCAAAAGTGAAATATTTCTATTGAATTATTAGAATATAAAGTTCAACATTCTTAAAGCGGTAGAACAAAAAGACACAGAGATGGGAAACAGGAGTGAAAGGACAGAATGTGAGAGTTATTTAGAAGACTCACATCTGACTATTTGAGTTCCAGAAATAGAGACAAAAAGTTTTTTTAAAGACATCATCAAAGAAAAATTCCCAGGGCTAAGGACATGAAGAAACATATGGTTCCAGAAGCTCTTCTCAAGGGAAAAAAAAGATCAAGGTTCACAGACAGAGGATCAAGACCCAGAATGGGATGTGACTTTCAATAGCAGCTCTGAGGCAGGAAAACAGTGGAACCAGGCTATCAAAGTGTGAGTGAGATGATTCCCAACCTGGAATTCTGTACCTGTTCCTACTACCAGTCGACGATAAAGGAGAATAAAATCATACTCATGCATACAAGTTCCCAAAAGGTTTCCTCCCCTCATCCTTTCTAGGAAGAATATTTCCCACTGAAATATATGAGAAAGGCAGGGAGGAAAATATGAGTTTCAGAAAATGAGCTACAGCACAGAGGAGAAGCAAAAGGCATTCCCAGGCAGGTGAACTATGCAGCAGATGTAAAAAACATCCAGTCCAAGATAGAGCAGGAGGGCATAGCTTCCAGGAACGCTGTCTCCAAGAAGAGACAGACAGGTGTGCTTGAATGTATTGAGAAAAGATTTACATTTTGGTGATGCGTTTAGTAAAGCCCATGGAAAAGGAAATGTATTTTTAAAACATGCACCAGTCACTAACTCTGGGAGAAACCAAAAATTGCACAGGAAAAGAAATATAATTGAAATATGCTACCTGATTTGGTCATGACTGTTGTTCATTGTATGTGTTATATATGCACTAATATTTTAAGTGCTAAATGTTAAGTTAAAATTTCAGTATAATTAGATTGGAAAAGAGGGGAAGATGGAAAAATGAGTGTGTGGAAGTGGGGTGATTTAGGCTTAAAAAGAAAGTAAAACTTAATCTTTCATAATAGAAAGTCAGTAGACAATATCTAGAGCTGAAAGTTCAAGAGCAGGTAGGGAGTGGAATTTAGTAGTATAGCAGTTTCCTAGCATGCAGAAGGCCCTGGGTTTAATTCCAGCACTGCAGAAAAAGAAATAGGAAAAATCAAGAAATAGTTAAAAAAAAAAAGAAAGAAAAGAAAAGAAAAGAAAGAAAGAAAGAACATGTAATTCTTAAGCATGGAGGTGAGTTCCACAAGAAACAGTCAAACTTTTGTCTCTAGGGAAAACATTTAGGGATGGGTGAAGAAAACAGCCTTTTTTTTTCCCCTATCCAAAACCACAAGTGGAATTTGGCTTTTTGAGATTTTACCTATTATTTTGATTAAAAATAATTTAAAATGAAGTGTGTGATGATTTATTTTTAGCACTACTATTTCCTTTATTAAGGTATTGTTCTTTCTTATGGACCATCTCCCTGATTTTGAAACCTTTTCGTCAGAGCTTGCATTTCTTCAGTACTATGTTCTGGCCTGCACAGAGGGTGAGGATTAAATATAGTCAGAGCGCATTTATCTTTGTCATTCATTTAAGCCCTAAGAGGGCTAAAGAGTTCATGCAAAGATCAGGCACCAACCTGAGCAATGTACTATTTACAAACATTTGCTTGAAGAGGGGTCAGCAGAGAGCCGTAAAGACAGTGTTCAGAGATGCAATAAGAAGGAGCAAGAACTGATCGTTCAGGAAGGGATGCTGGAGGAATGGTTTCATCATCACTTGCAAACAGACAAAAGATGGTTTCCAGCTGTTCTGGATCTGCTGGGGAAGCAGTGAGGAAATGGATTCACAACGGAGCCTGAGGAATTTAAGCAGAGATGGATGAATTTTCTGTCCCTAACTAGTTAACCAGGACAGCTAAGTGAATCCTGTTCTTATAATAAAGACAATTTCTGTTTTCTGTAGGTCTGGAAAAATGAGCTCTACAGCCTCCTCACAGCCCTCCCAATCCCATCTTACAGTGGTTTTGCTGAAAGCTCTATCAGGAAGGAACATGGTCTTTGCAGGGCCTCCAGGGTCTCCTTCACTCTATACTAGCTTTGCACTGGAGGCCAACTGCCCTGTGCAGCCAGGTTTTGTCCAAGAGCCTCAGCACAAAAGTAATTTTCCATAACATGTGAGTTTGTAGTGAGCTCCACTGGATCTCACTAGAACTACAGCTTACTGCTGGGACCTTGAAGTAGCTTACCTGGATTCATGCTCTGTGTTATCTAGTGGAACTGGAAGTTGCAAAATAGTACTGAGTTACCTTAACCCAAAAGTGTTACAGTTCTTGGATGAGTGGGACCAATATGCCCTTTTCCCAGCAGCTTGGATAGCTGTGGTGTCCTGAGGAGCCTGGCTCTGTTGCTCAAGGTCATTGAGGCAGCCATGCGTTTCAAAGAAGAGGAGAACTGGGCGGCATGGGGCGCACCTGGAGTCATCCGGCCCCTAACACTGCTCATGCTCTCTTTGCCACACACGGAATCGGGACGAATTTGGCTAGTCAGCAGGTGCTCGACGTACATTTCTCTCTGGAGACAGCTGAGTAAGCCTGAAGGAGACTCTGCCCTTTTCCTTCCGACTATAAGCTCATCACTAAATTGCCCAGTGAGCCCAATGCTGAAATACCAGTCCTCAAAATACAGTCAATCCAGAACTAAATTTTGTTAGGGATGTGTGTGCATGTGTGCATGTATGATACTGGGAATTAAACACAGGGACTTCATAGGGAGCTACATCCCCAGCTATTTAGTATTGTTACTATCATTATTATTATTTAAATTTTGAGATAGGATCTTGCTAAGTCAGTGAGTTGCCAGACCGAGCTCAAACTTGCAATCCTCCTGCCTTAGCCTTCCAGAGTGCTGAGATTAGACATGTGGCCAAGGTGCCTGATTTTAAGTATTATTTTAAGCCTCCCTAGGGATGATCCTAAAGACTGGTTTTCCTGGTTTTGAAAGCTGGCAGTGTTAGCTGCAAATACCCCAGGGGAAGGATGACATGATGTTGTTACTTTTGAACTTAGTAGAAGTCTAAAAGGAGCAGGTGGTGGCCTCAAAGACAGCCTTTTTTCTGCAGCGCTGTTTTTAGTTTTGAAGGCAGGTATTGAGTGACTCCTGGCCCTGCAAGCTGGCTTGGGTTGAAAGGGCCTTCTTTTCAAGTTCCCTCTCTCATCATGTGATAACTCAGATGCGGTAACTGCTCTATCTTCTTTGGCCAAGCCCTGTGAAGCCCAGAGTTATAACCAGTAGGTGTGTGGACTAGGAAAATCCAGGCAGTGCAGGAACTTCCTGTGCCTGAGCTAGTACCTCCTCACAGCAGTGAAACCGCTTCAGAGAGCTGCACCTAATCCTGCATTTCAGGACCTGGTGGATCAGACCCTAAGGCTCCCATTCACAGTGGCTATGAATCATTTGTTTCCCTACCAGATGGAAAACAGGTGTTGTCTTCTTTTCCCTGCATCTCCATTTCTTAAGCACCATGGTAAGTTCAAAAGCATATAAATTTCAATGGAAAAGTAAACATTCTCCCTTTTTTAAAAAAAAATGAGTAAAGGGGAAAAAATGTGTCAGATTTTCCTAGCCAACACAGCTCTTCTACTTTATCAGATTAAAATGAATTCCCATCAGCAATAACTTCCCTGCCTTTGCTATTTTAGGTAGCATCAGGTTGTCCACCTTTCTGTGGACAGCTGGGTTGCAGTCCTATTCCCAGTGCTACTGTCAGGTTCCCTTTTGCTTCCTGGATGATTTAAGCAGCAGTGAAACGCAGCAGTTGCCAGCTCTTGAGACATTACTGGCTGCAATCCTTTTCCTCCCTCCAAACCAAGGTTGTTGTCAAAACCTTAATTCATAGTGACTTGTTAGTAACCCAGGCAAGTTGCAGAATAATCTATTCTGAAGAAAGCAAGCTTCACTCGGAATCCATGAAGTTGCTTCTCGGAAAGGGCCTCATTTTCTATAACTGGCATCTGCACGAATACATAAGGGCACCCAAGAGGTCGTGTCATCCTCCTCCTCCTTTATTTCGTCTTTCAGGTTCAGGGTTGAAGAAGGCTGAGCCAATTTTGTTTCTTTTTTACTCTTTTTCTTTGCCTGTGAAACTGACCTGAACACATTCTTGGGATCTGTGTCATGACAAGTCCTGTAAATGATTCACACTGAAGTGACCTTTAAAGAAAGAAGAAATCAGCTGGATTTCAGGAGCCCAGAGCTGTGCAGAAGCCAAACACCCCAGGCTCTGTGTTCCTTCCCTTTGAATTTGAACTCACTGTTACCTCCCTGGCCTTGGTGCTGGTCATGTGATTTGGGGATGATTTTAATCAGTAGGTGAATGCCAGCAATATTTGTGTATGCTCCTGTGTAAACCTGGAAGACTGTGATAGAATTAAACTTCTGAAAAAGAACATGAGATTAACAGGCAATTTGAAAGGCTAGTGAAAGGAATAGGTCCTACAAGAAGGAAACTTGTTCATTTGAACTTGCCAGTATTCAGGAATTTTTTGTTGTTGTTGTTGTTGTTGTTGTTGCTCTGTATTGCATGCTACCAAAAGGAATTAAATTATTCCAAGGTATAATGTAATCTTAGGTATAAGGTATATAAGAATTTTGCTAAATACTCATTATGTCATTAGTGCCACTGATAAATAGAGAAGTTATTTGTTCCTTTTTAAGTGCTGGCTTTAATATACTCTTTTTTTCTATTTCCAGAAATAAAAATGACCCTTCTGACCATCCAATCCTTTCATCCCTCTCCATTCTTCTCTGTTACCACCAAGGAACAGTAGCGAAAGGGTCATTTTTTATCACTTTGGTGAGGATTCCAAGAGTCATTCTCATGTACATTCACGACACTCTAAAAGACAAGGTAAGACACCAATCTAACATAGTTACGAAAAGTTACGTTCTAGAAAACTACAGTAGGACCCAGGGCAGGAATGTGTCTTGTGTTTCTTAGTTGGTAGGTCACCGTCACAAGTTTTTGCAGGTACTCATCATGCTTTTTTTTAAAAAAATTAAGAAAATGCATTGTAAGATGGAAATAGCACTTGTTTCTGTTTCAATGCAAACATGTTCCTTGCCTATTGTCTCTCCCAGAGGGTGTCATGGGAAGTCACTGGTGAGTGTGAGGAGGAAGTGAGAGAGAAAGGAAGAGAGTTGGGATGAGTGTGTGTGTGTGTGTGTGTGTGTGTGTGTACACACGCCTGAGAGTGAGAAAGGAGCAAGCTGACCTACATGTCAGCTCAAAACACAGAAAACTGTAGGGCTTTTGTGCTGGGGCTTTTCTCCTCCCTGGTTTTTATTTCCATGCACATTTGCTTATGAATGCCAGTGGAAACCAGAACACCAGGAAAACAGCTGTTCTCATGGTATTTCTGGCCTGCCAAACAAGGCAAGCTTGGACTTTTCCCAACTTTTCTGTTCTCACACAATGTTAATCTCTCTTCATCCTCCCTCAGGGTTTGTGACTTGATCAGCATTTCACACACCCACCTGATGCCAACCTTTTCAGAACAGTTCTATGTCCCTAGTGAGCTGGGGACGTTTTACACATGGGTTCCTCTTATAACTTAAATTTATTTTTGTTTGCTCTTTGAAACAGAAATCTGAGTTGTTGACGTTTTTAAATCTGTAAGCAAGATTTAAGTTTAGTATATCAATTAGGGATAATGGATTGAATTTCGCATCAAATTATCTGTCTTCCTTATCTTGAATTGCGTGCTAAGTGGTTGCCCCTAATTGTAGGCTGTCTTCTTGTATTTCTGTTAAAGTCTTACCTCGCTACATTTTGGTGACTTAAAAAAAACATTCCCACAAATCTAGCTATTTCTAACTCTTATGTTTTGAGATTGATCTATCAATGTTAAGAAACCAAAGAATTTCTTTAAAAATATAACAGGTTTTTGTATATATCTGTATGCTTTATACATATATACATGAATGTGTATTTATATATCCTATTAATATATACATATATTTTATGTAGATATATTTGTATAAATATATGCATTAGTAACAGGTAATCATAAATACATGAGCAGCTAGGAGCTTGTTGTCCTTCCTGCAGAGAGACATCTTAAACTCTTCCAGGAAGCAGCTTTCTATAATCCTAAAAGAAAAGTCAGAGGAAGATCTAAGGCATCCCTGACTTTGGTTTAAATGTTACTTATCACTTCCTTGATCCCGTGAGGACCAGGGGCCAAACTTCATTTTACTAATGTCCCTGTTGAAGAAATATGTCCTTTTTTAGGTTTAAAATAAAAGTCTTTCCTAGCGGCCTTACAGTCCATACTGTGTCCACCGTGAAAATGTTTTGCACGGCCACCCTGTGATCTTTCCAATAGGCTCATTCACAGCTGCTGCCAGGCTGAAAAGTATCCAGCTCAAGTTTCACCCAATTGAATTAACACTGGACCAAGAAAAAGTCCATATAAGGCTGGGTTATTCCTGGGGTCTTCATGGTAGGCTATTTCAGGATTGCTAGCTGAGATTCTTTTTTTATTAACTCTGGACAAGGTCAACCACCCTTCCCCCAGGCATTTCATTGGATTATTCATTCATTCTTAGTGCACATTTTCAAGTTATATTTCAAAAGACTCGTTTATCCCCTGAAATTTCACCCTAAAAGTCTCACAATAGGACTTCTTTCCTCTAAAGTTAAATTTGAGTACTTGTGTGGGCACATAAGTAGTGTCTACAAAGCTTTATTTGTTTTTTATCTGTTTCTGTTGTTGTTTGTCTTTGGAATGTGAATTTTTTATGAACACAAATTTTGGCTTTCAAAAGGCAAACTATACCATTTGAAATACTTTAAGGACAGATGAAAAAGGAAGAGAGATGCTTTTTACCAGAACCAGAAGACCTACTATTCCTTTGCTATTGAAAATGGATTAATCCATTTCCCTTGAGGTTGAAGTTAGCGGCCACCACTCCAGATAGGCAGTCAAGAGGAACTAAGATCATCAGGATGATAGTGACTAGTAGTAGGCACAAAACAGAACTTCTCCCACATTCAGTGAGAACTGCTTTGGTTTTCCCTGGGTATGTAAGTCTGTAGTGGAAACAAAGTGGGGATACACAGACACCATCTGCTTACCTCCTTTCTGTTGCTTTTCACGCTGTTCCTGTGGTCTGGACCTGATCTCAGCAGCATGGTGTGTGCTCCAGGGGTGTGTTCAGATGCTGCTGCTGCTGTTTCTCATATCTTGCCAGACACTTGCATCATCTCAACCAGGTAGGTGCCCCACCCTGCACCCCAGAAACACACAGAGGGAAGTGAGGGTAGTTTCCAGCTCCTACATCAGAGATGGGCAGATTCACCTGTAAGAGGCCAGATTGTGTAATTATTTTAGGCGTTGGGGCCATGTGTTCTTTGCAGAAACCACTCAACTCTGCCCTCACAGCAGAAAAGCAGCCATGGACAAAACGGGAAAGAATAGACAGGACTGTGTTCCAATAAAACCTCACTGATGGATGCCAAAATTTGAATTTTGTATGATTTTCACATGTCAAGAAATATTCTTCTGATTCTTTCCCTACCATTTTAAAATTGTGAGAATCATTCTTAAATCCAGCCAGAGGAAAGTGGGTGGTCTGATAGATCGGGCCCCAGGCTGTAGTTTACAGTTCTTTATGTTGGAAATGAGGCTATTAAAACTATTGCTAAGATTCTGAGAGAAATGGATTTCTCTTCTCTGAAGTAAAAAAGAGAATCTGTAGAAACCCCAGCATAATGAATATGTATCAGCTAAGAGCTAATTTTCAGTGGCTTGTCTAAGAACTATAATTTTCCCAAACTAGGAAAAGAATCACCTCCCTAATTTTTTTATATTTTACCAGTCTTTACTTTTCAAGCTATAAATATCCCTTTAAAAATCATTTAAAATAATATCCTGCAATTGTTTGAACTAGATTTGTCTTTCCTGAATTTTTCAAATTGTTGTAAATTTAAATATATGTTTTATTTTTCTGTAGATCATTTAGGAAACTTTAATAGCCCCTAGTCAAATTTAACTAAAGCACTATTTATGTAAGTCAGCAGGATGTTTTATAATTTAAATGTTCACAGAAATCACACTTAGAAAAATACTTCTTTTTTATTGCCTATCTTCCTAATAAATGTACCATTAGAAGTTAAGGGAGTAATTATACTAACCATGCTTAGTGTCTTCTACATGGTATTTACAATACCTCTCATTATTCAGAGAAAGTGTAGCTGTCTTAGAGTAAAGCTCTATTTCTAAGGCTGTTCTTAAGAATCTTGGAGTACCTTTAATAGCACATTTCATTTTCCTTTGGATGTCCACAAACCAGCACCTACAAAACAAAGTAAAATACCATAGCACCTTTCAGAATGATGGGTCACATAGCAAGTCAAGCCAAACCCTGGGAATATACTCAGGGAGTAACAAGCTGTGCTTCTCCTCTTGGAGCAGTGTGCATGAATCTGGGCACCGACTTACCGCATAAAGATTTTTGAGATGGATTGCAAAGATATATTAACTGTGATAAGATATATTTGCATGAAAAGTCAAGGTTAAAAAACAGAGACTAAAAAGTCAGAAGCCATAGGACCGTGGATATGAACAGGCTGGTTACATGGTGCTCCAAGACTCCTAATTGTAGTTACTGCCTCTTTGTTGCTGTTCTGTGAAATTCAGGTTCTTTCTGCATCCCTCTTTCACTGGTAGTGTTCAAACTGCCCTTTGGAAGCCTAGTGGCTCCTTCTGGCTTCACCAGGTCAGGAGGAAGGGAAAATGGGTGAGAAGGAGGAAGACTGAGTTCTGTTTCTTCACCCTGCCCTACCTTTTGTCCAGAGCATCCTTGTTCTCATCTGGGTTAGGCTGAGAAGCTACTGAAGATTTTGTGTGAAGACAGCGTTCTGTTGCTAAGCATATTTGAGAGCCACCATCTTATACCATTTGCTCTACCTTGTTATCCTGAGGGACATATTTTTCTGCCTTCTGAAATTTCCCTTCTTTATATTAACTCAGGAACCTTTTCCTTGAGAGTTCAAAACATTCCTAAGATCATAAGTTAATATTGATATTAACCACATTGTTAACTATGACCCTTACCACAGGTAGAGAATTGGAGTAATTGTCCTTGAAGCACAAAAAGGCTAAGCCAGTCTCGATCCAACTCCTGTAGTGAGTTGGTGCAAACAGGGATGGGGCTTTGGGATTCTAATCATGGTGCCTGTGCCTAGGCTGTGGCTTATACCAACTGTCGTGGCAACTTTACACTGGGTGACAGCCGTACAACTGGGCAAAGCCAGTTCATGTGACCACTGCTAAGACAACTAAAGTTTAGGAGACTGAGAAAGAGGAAGAAAGAAAATGAAAAGGAAAGAAAGGAAAAGGAAAGGGAGGGAGGGTGAGCTGATATGAATCAAGATGGGGCAGGAAGAGTCACCTGTCCTCTAAATTGACTGCTGAGAAGCAGAATGAAGTGAAAGTCTTTAAAAAGAAAGATAATGATTGTAAAATGGTAGTCAGCACTGTAGTTGATCTCACCTTGCAGTAGAGAAAGAACAGTCAGCTTAAGAGAGAAAAGGAATTTAGATTTGTCTTTTGAGAAATGGCCTAGTATTGGAATGAGTTATTAGGGGAGTTCTGGCATCTGTGTGTCTGGAAATTAGATTTAAAAGGACCAAGACCTACTTCTATGGAATGAGAACAAGGAAATGCTACAAGAGAATGAGATATATTTGTTATCTTTAGAAAACAGATTTGTTCTCTCTTCAACATCAAGGAGCTGACTGTGTCTCATCATTGCTTTTTAAAAGCCTTGTCTGTTTTCACAAAGTCCCGGGAAGGAAGCAGATGGCAACTGTTGCATTTTGAAGGCACCTTGTTAAATGCTGCATGGTAATTCATTTGCAGAATAGGAGCTAAAACCCCAAATCTCATTATTTCTCATTTACTTCTCTCTACATCACAAAGACCAAATTTTTTTTTTTTTTTTTTTGTACCAGGGATCGAACTCACGACTGCGCACTTGCAAGGCAGGCGCTTATGCCTCTGAGCTAAATCCCCAGCCCCCAAGACCAAATATGTATACAATTACAATACTGTGTCAACTCATACGTTAATTTATGCAACAAATATTTGCTTATTTATGCTATAAGCAACCATTTGAACCTGGGTATGATGTGGGAGGGGACAGTGGGGATTCTGAGATAGTGTAGAGCATAATCCAGGCCTTTAAGATGTTGACAAGCTAGTTGGGGAAGGAGTGAAGTAAGACAAATACAGGTGAGACATTTGTATAACAATGTAGAAAAGTACATGTGTAAATGCTGAAGTGAAGTCTGCAGAAGTTCAGAAAAGGAAAATCTCAGTAACACAAGTTGGCCCTTTGACATGATAATTGAGGAAAAATTTGTACAAGAGATTGGACCTGAGTATAAAGCAATCACTACAGCTCACCAGCTAACAAATAACAAGAGCTGTAGGGTGTTGGTACTTATCTGAACTGCCAGCAATAGACTGAGCATTTTTCTTACCTTATATAAACAGTACATCCAGTTTACACATGAGGGAACTGAGGCTTAGAGAAAGCCTAGAGGTGGTGGTGGAACTAAGAGTTTGACTTGCCTGTAGGACCAAGCTGTTAACCATGTTGCAGGTTTTCCACAGTCGGATCTCGGGGACTGTTGTCTTCTGCATCTGTCCAAGCCAGGACCACACAAGCTTGGTTGCTGAAAGTAAGTCTTGTTCACAGCCAGCTCCTGGAGGACAAAAAAGGTATAGGGCCGGGAAGATGCCAGTCTATGAATCAGACAGTGATGGAACAGAAAAGCCTTGTCAGGGTGGTCTGGCCCCACCTCCTGTCCTCAGACAGAGGTGGTCCCTCCTGGCTTCTGGCTCCTTAGCATCTATACCGGCTCATCTGAGAGACTTTCAGGCAAAACGTCCCTGTGGGCTCCCGCCTATCTCCAGCAGTGTCCTGGGACCTGGCTGAGAAGTCCCACTGTGGGACCCAGAAGGCTCACCACTCCGTGAAGAGGGCTCGCCTCTTACTGTTTCTCACAGCGGCCACGGACAGTCCCCTGGGAACAGCCTCACCTCTCCAGGTGCACACAGTCTCTGACGTTGGTTTTAGATCAGCTCTAAACCTCTCACTGAAACCCCCTGCGGGCCACAGGGCTCTTCCCGATGGCTCCAACTGAAGCCAAAACAAAAGCTTTCTTTTCAGTTTTTTTTAACAAGTGCCATGATTGGCATGGGGAGCAAAGTCATGAGAAGGGGCAACAGGAGATTAAGAAGAAACAAGACACATGAAGGGAAAGCTGGGGCCAGGCGGGACCTGACCTCTCTGATGGAGAGCAGCAAGTGTCCAGACGCCAGCATCCCAGCATCTTTATTCATATAAAGTGGGAAAAAAGGGAAAAGCGTGTGACGGGGTCAAGAGTGCAAGGTCTCGGTGTTTTGCTGAGAACACTGAAAGTGAAACATTCTCAAAGCTATCTGTGCTGCCACGAATAAGGAAGAACACCAAGGCCACACACCTGTTGATACGCAACTGAGCTAGAGGTCAGCTTGTTCACACAGTTCGCCTGTGGCATTCCGTGTCCTTGGGACTGGCTTTGCTCTAATCTCAAAGAGTTTGCCAACCTCAGGCTCCCCATGGCTCAACCCTCCCCACAGACCAGTATCGGAATTCCATAAGTTTTCATTTTCACGTACAAAAAGGAGCAATTTGCCAGTCAGTAAAGTAGGTAATGTGTTTTAAACCTTACCAAAATGTGCTTTTTATGAACCCAAATTGCTATTTTATTTTGTTTCCAAGGAACTCATATTGGTCATTCTGCTAAGTCCAGCTGCCAAGACAATGCCTTCCTACAAAGACTTAGAATGTCTTCACTTGACAGCTGGGGCTTTTCAAATTGGAGACAGAACACTGTGCTACAAACAGAGTTGTCTTGAGTTGTTCAGTTACAGTCATTCTTGTCCTAATTGACATCATATTTCTGTTATTATTTGCTTCTTGTTTAATTCATTATATTTTTGTCTTTTTAAGTACTGCCTTTCTTTCAGTCCTTTCTTCTTCCAGAAGAAGTGGGAACAGGTATAGAAAGTGAGCTGCAGCTGATTTCTGTCCTTTCCTGGGAGATGCTCCCAAGTAAAGATGACTCCTTAGTCAGGTCTACCTGGTTTGCCGCTACCTCTTCCTTCTTTGTGTGACTTGGGTGAGTCACTTCTGCAAATTGAGGGGTTGGACTTGTGTAATCCCAAGGTCCTTGTGCAGCTTTCTGCCCCTCACTGGGGTGTCCACCCCAGACATTGCATGGGCATGCGGGTGCCACCTTACTTCGTCATGTGGGCCTGTTGGCCAGGATGGGAGTTGAATATGAGCCATTTGTTTTTCTGCTGTGTTCCAAAATGACAGGATCATTTTTTTCTTCCATGTGCCCTTACCCATGGCAAAGCCTTGCCCTGGTATTGTGAAGACTGTCGGTGTTTCATGTTGCCCACTCCCTCAGCGTCTTACAGAACAGCCTAGAGTGTGAGTGCACAGAGAGCAGCCAGCTGTTTCCTTACAGCAATCCTGTCTGTGCTGCTAGGGAGTGATAAATAAATAACTGGTAATGAGATGTGGGCAAATGCCAGTCTCCTCAATCACTTGCAGCAGTGGGGGGGGTACTGTGATGGCCAGTGCTTTCACATCCATTCTCTTGTGGGCCATTACACAGGAGGACTGCTGCCTGGTGAATGGTACTGTACCTCCTTGAGACTTTCAGGCAGGGGACAAGGTGCCTCAGATGTGGCACACTTTCCTATGGCTACTATGGCTATGGTTACTAACCTAGGGCATAGACCAACCCCTCTTGGCATTTTCTCAGAAATGCTGGCAGCTTCCTGTCTTCCTGACAGACAGATAGATACACTGCTCAGAAAGGCCCCCAGTTAGTCCTGTTGAGTTAATGGAGAGAAGAACCCGCAGCTCTCTGGGAAACCCGCATCTTCCCTCCCCTAACCCACAGTCCCCCTCACCACTCCGCACTGCCTGCCAGGACTCTTTTGTCGGTGAACATAATGTTAGTCTGTCTTCTAAGCCTTTGTGGCCAATTTGACTGTGTACAACCTCAAAGCCTCTTCAGCCCCTGTCCCTGCAGTTAGCACTGCCTCAATGACTCTCTTTCTTGCAGTCTGTGGATAGCAGCAGTACTCTGCCTTTTTCATGTCAGGTTGCGGTTCATCCCAAGCCAATGGCCGACCTCCAGTGACTCTCCTCTCCTCTCAAAGGGCAGCACATGCAGTGCAGGGAAAGTAAAAGAAAGTAATGAATAGTGCGAAAGTTCTCTAACTAGATTAAGAAAAGGCCTTTAAGATCATGAGGAAAGATTCTTACGAGAAAAAAGTTCCTTCAGTCCCTGTGATGCCGTAATAAACCCCTTCCCAGAGCACCCTGCCAGCCGTTCTTTCCATCGCAGAGGTGATTTTGAATCCTGCCTCTCTGGCGGCTGGTTTAGATCTATTCTGGGCAGCCAGCTGATGGGAGAGCTCTTGAGAGATGCCTCATGTGTGCACGTTTTAGCAGGAAACTCGCAAGTGTGTCAATATGATAGTTTGCATTAAGGCTCAGATATAGACAATGGTAATCCCTGTGCCCAGCTGTTTTGCAGCAAATGCTACTACCCTGGTTTTAGATACAAAGCCAGGCCCCAGACTGTCTGAGAGAAAGCAAACTGAATCCTCATGTCCCCTAGTGCATAACTTGGAAGCCACAGGCATATGACATGGCTTTGTGTGGCTTTCCCAAGAGCAGCGTCACAGAAGTCTGGCTCTGGGCTGCTGCAGGCCTGTTGCAAGGGCTGGAGCTCAACAAGGCAAGGCCCATAGCTCTCTCTTGGTCCTGTGGCTTTAGCACCTTCTAGCTCCATTGGGGTAGGGCCCAGTGAGCAGCTGTCATCTTAGACTGGACTCTGAAATCCTTCCTGACTCAAGATTCATCTACCTTCTAGGAGAAGCAATTGATGCTCGTTAATGAATGATGCCATCCCTAAAGGAAAGGGAGGGAAATGTATAAAAGGGCATTGGGACATCAGGCAACTCTCCTGGGAGGCAACTGAGTGCTCACCATGAATTTCTTAGACTTCTTCCGAAGTGTGCAGGACCTAAAGACAAAAATACCTACCATTTATTGGGCAGTTACTTGTGGCAGGTACTGGGCTACTTTATGTATCTATAGCCTTGCAAATCATCTGTGTGGAAGGTACTGTTATTTCTTTCCATATTTCTCTCTTCCTCGTCCACATTTGGAATAATTAAGAGACACAATAGTTAAGCAGATAAAAATAAAAACTGTCACCCTGAAGTTAGACATGTGGCACGTGCTGGTACAGAATTCTGGGATCTGAAGCAGGGGGATCACAAGACTTAGCCCATCCTGGGCAAAATAGCAACTCACCTATGTCTCAAAAAAAGACTGGGGATATAGCTCATGGCAAAGACCCTAAGTTTGAGCTCAGTACTGTGATCAATCAATCAATCACCTTGAATATCAAATCATCTGATGGAAAAATGCATCTGGGAATAGCTATAATCAAGTAGTTTGTTAATATTTTGCCCCTAAATCAGAAGGACCAAACCTCTCTCATAGGCCTCATCAGTAAGGTAAAAGCTGCTGCTGAGAAAGTATAGACTTCATGACAGGTAGATCCCAAAAGTGAGTAAGAAAGTAGCTGACCTCACCTGTGCTTTGCTCCTCTTCCAAACACCCAATACCTTCAATATGCCTTGTCCCCTGGGGACACAGGAGAGGTATTATCCAAAGGAGATTCCTGGCCGTGGAGCATAAAGCTGAGGGAACCAAACCTCCCCCATGGCAGGATTCAGATCAGCCTTTGCCCACAGCCTGAGTACTCAGAACCCCAGAACTTTAGAGATGGTGAGATATTCTCTCCTCATTACACCAGAATCTGGGGTCCAGCGGCCTCCACCAGGGTTATCCTGTAGGCAAGGCGAGTGGGCTGAACTCTTTCTGGCTCCCCTCTTCTTTATCCTATATCTTCTCTTCACCTGCCTTCTGAACTTCACTGAGATGCTGGGACAGACAGGTATGCTGCGTAGCATGGGCTTCTTGGGCAGAGCTCTGTGTTGATCTCCCTGACCCCTTGGTCAACGTGGAAGACAGGACCAGGCTCATAGGAGATAGAGGATAGGGAGCATTTGTGTCCTGGGAGGACTGTCGAGGTCTTACCTTTTATTACTGGTACCAAACTCTCAGGTTCCTGCTCCAAGCCTCCCCTGTTTTCCTTACATTTCAGCCTTTCTGTCCTCCCAGAAGTCATTCATTCATACCTGTGAGTGTTCCCTTTCCCTCAGACCTTCCCCTACTTTGGCCCTTGGTTCATATGTCCACTTTCCTAGCAATGTGTTAGAGAGGGAAGGAGACAGACTTTGAGGAGGGGTATCTGGATCTGAATCCTAGTTACATTTACTGAGGGACCTGGGACAGTTTCATTTGCCTCTTTTAGCCTCACTTTCCTATATACAAAGCAGAATTCTTAATACCTACCTTATAGGCAATTGAGGGGGTTAAATAAGCTAACACATGTTAACCATTAAAGCATGGTGTGTGACTCAGTTACACTCCATAAATGTTAATTTCTAATTTTGGAAGGGGTGGAGAAGAGACAATTTAGTTACTTTATCTTATTCATTTACCAAACAATGTGAGTTTGTGTGCCAAACTAACTAGTTACAAAAGTTCCGGTTTCCCAGGATTGTAATTAAAGATAGATTGTTTGCAAAACTCTGTTTTGTGCCTGGCATGTAGAGACACTTGCTGGTTACATGGATGTTACCGTCATTATTATTAACCCACTACTAAGTGTATGAACTTGTGTCCTGTGACACCTAGCAGAGTGCTAGGTTCCCAAGGTTGTTCACTCAGGTTGCTCAGGTAGGGCTGTATCAGTATCCACAGAGAGCTTCTCTTCTACAAAGGCCTTCTCTTCTCCTCTCCGCTCCCAGCCCAAATCACTGAACACTTGTTGGAGAAGCTGAATTGCTCAGAGCTCCCTTTCTGGTTCTTGCAATTGAGAAAGATGACAGTTTCTCCTAACATAAAGGATGGCAAGAGGAAATCCAGCCTTCCAGTTCAAACCTATGACCAGGAGACGGAAAACAACTGTGGCTGGAGACTGAGAAAACAGGCCCATGCAGCACATCGGTTCTCAAGTGGCGGCCTCTGACCCTGCCTTCTGTATCTAACCTTCATTTTCTTTCCCTTCATTCCCATTTTTTAAGAGTTGCTCGCCATGGTGGTGCATGCCTGTAAGCCTAGCACTCTGAAGGGTGAGGCAGGAGGATCACCGTGAGTTTGAGGCCATCCTGGGCTCCAGAATGAGTTCAAGACCAACCTAAGCTATATAGTGAGACCTTGTCTCAAAAAAAAAAAATAATAATAATAATAATAAGTATTAGTATCACTGCCTAACAAAGGCTTCTGGGACTGTGTCCAGGAACACGAATCTAAAAGGTCACTTGATCTGAGGAGCCTCCATTTCTACGTGGGAGATGCACTTGCAAGGCTGAGCTCCATGGAAACCACCAAGTGACCCTGGTTCCTTTTACCTTCCTGTCATACCATGGCGGAGGGAGACAGCCTATGTTTCTCACTTTGATCTATGAGAACTACCTTTAGAGTCAGAAAAACTCCATTTCCTCTTAAATAAGGAAGCAGATGACATGCGTAAACACTGTGTTGTGACAATAGCATTTGGATGTGTGGATCTGGCAGCCATAGAGAAAACTTCTGTGTTTAGAGGCTCTTACTGCCTGCCTTGGAAAACTTCCCTCCTTCAGGTTAGCATCTGTGGTGGGAGCCATAGGTGCCTGGTAACTGAGCTGGGCCAGGCCATCGTCTGTGGTTCTAGCTGGGGTGGGGGAGTATGTGCCAAATGGAAGGGGGAGCTTTCACACTCCAGCTTGTCTACAAGACCCCCCTGGTGCGTAAGAAATGCAAAGATTGTAGATTGGTTTCAACCGGTCCCCAAATTCATTTAGAATGGGAAATGAAATTAACTAGCTCCTAACCCTAATCTAATTTTCCTCATGATGGAGAACAGGTTTCTTCATGTCATTTCTTTGTCCGGTTCTTTTCTTCTTTTGGAACAGTTATTGTCAGAGGTTCCCACTGCCCACCTTGGAAAACTACCCCTTCCTTCCGCACCTTCTACCCAGGGATGGGGCGTATGTTCCTCAGCTGCGTTTTCCATTTGTCTTTGTCCTACATGTTGAGACTAGAGAAAGGGAGTGATAGATTGTTGATCAGAGACTAAAGAATGAACTTATAGAAGGAAGGAAAGAAAGGGAGCGAGGAAGGGAGGAGAGGAAAAAGGAAGGAAGGAAGGGAGGCAAGCAGGGATGGAGGGGGTGAGTTATGGCGATTAGGGAGAGAAAGTCATTGTAATTGAGCAGTCTTCTAGTTCATGAATGCTGCAGGCAGAGTCCAGTGCTCCGCCCCTGAGTCTTACTCTTGCGTGACTTCCACATAACTGACTGAGGGAGACTCAGATGTGGAAGAAGCACTGTATCATGTCTCTCAACATCATTTCTGACTTTGAGATCCAGTCCCACTAGGCTGGTGGGAAAGTCGATCTGCTGCTTTACTGTGGGTTAAATAAGGTTGTCCCCAGGCATTAGTAGACCCTTGAGATGTCTTTTTAAAAAAATTTTTAGTACTAGAAGTCAAACCTAGGGGCAATCTACCACTGAGCTATATCCCAGCCCTTTTTATTTTTTATTTTGAGACAGGTTGTCATGAAGTTACCTAGGCTGGCCTCAAACTTGGGATCCACCTGCCTCAGCCTTCAAAGTAGCTGGATTATATGTGCCACTGTGCCTGGCTCATCTTATCTTCATGGCTCTTCATACGCTGCTTGGAGAGTGAGAATCTTTTATAAGGCCACCTGCCTGGATATGTTAGTGGTTAGAGGCAACCAGCTGTCCTGGTCACCTAAATCTCCACATCCCTGGAGCCCCCTTGCTTCTGAGCAAGCTAGGACCCTAGAAGTAGTTATGGAAAAGTCTTGCCACTTCTTGCTGTGTGAAAGCAAGGCAGTCCTTGCGGAGCCCTGGTAAGGACCTACCAACCTCTGTTTCACCTGCCTAGCCCAGCAGAGTGTCATTTTCCAACCCAAGGGTGGAAGAAGACCTGTCCACACCTCCATTACTCCAAAATATTTGACTCAGAGTGAGAACCCCTTGCCCTCACTTTTTCCACTGTAGGCAACAGCTTGGAGAGCTTAAAGGTTTGGGAAATGAAAGTCAGTAAGTGTCGTACACTGAGTGTCTTCTTGTCTGCATTGCCCATCTGGCCCTCTGCCTTCGCCAGGAGAGATGAGCGCAGAGGCTGAGTCCTGCTTGAATGCAAAATATGGAGGGCAATAAGGAGAATGTGTGTGTAAAAAGAGAAGTCTAGAGAGCAGAGTGAGCCATCATGCAAGTATTAGGGGTAGTTAGACAATCCTTCTGTTCAGAATCGCATCTCTACATCCACTGAGAAACAAGTTTTCTGAAAAGTACAAGAAATTATGTAGACAAATGTTTCTGAAATAGGTGGGGCTAGAAATTTCCCAAAAATTTTGACAGTTGGGTGCAGGCTTTGACAGTTCATCAAGTGGTTTTTATCTTCCCCCTCCTTTGCCTTTTATAGACTGCCTCAGTTGACAAAGGGTTGGGGTGTGGAGAGCACTTGTTAGACTTGATTAATCCAAGGAATGAGACAGCTGAGGCTAAATGACTTCATCAGGATGCATTTTCTATGGGTGGAGAAAGCTCTCTGGGTGTTTGCTATGCCCATATCTTGACTCCATCAAAGCAACTACAATGAAACTTGGTGGGGTCCAAAGAACAAGAGGCTACTGATCTCACATGCAGCCTTGTCCCCAGTTTCCAGCCTGAAGTTTAGCCAAAGCAGATCTTCCATACATGTCTTTCGATTGAAGGATGAATACAAGGGTATATATTGCCTCAGTGCCAGCCCTGGCTTGATGCTACCTACACAGCTTTTAGCATCTGCTAAGGGTAGCAGGGAAACAATAATGAAAAAGGAAATACTACCTCAAAAGAGCTGACCTTTCTTATAGGAGTTGCCCTAATCACACCTAGAACTGACTGCAAGGAATACTGGCTCTCCGAGCAAAAGTACCGGCAGAGAGAGGAGGGCCAAGTGTCCGTCTTCTGGGGCTAAAAAAGAATACATCTGTCATACTGCTAAGCTACAAAAATTAAGACAAATGGTACTGGCATAAACATAGATATGTCCCAGATAGATGTATACATATTTAGAACCTAATAGAGATCCCAGAGATAAACCCTTGCATATATAGCCCAAAATACCAAGTCCTCAGGGACAGTCTCTTCAAAAATGATCTTGGAAACACTGGGTATCCACATGCAGACAATTATAATGGACTCTTAAACCATATACAAAAATTAATGCACAAAGGATTAAAGACCTGAAAGAAAGACCTAGAAGTACAAAAGTTCTAGAAGAAACCACTGGGGAAAAGAATCAGAACACTGGGTTTGGCAGTGATTTCTTGGATGTAACACTAAAAGCATAGGTAATAAAATAAAAAAAATAGACAAATGAGACTACTTCAAACTAAGGATTTATATGTACCGGAGGCAGCAATCCACAGAGTGATCCACAAATTGAAAACTCAGCCTATAGAATGGGAGAAAAAAATCATAAATCATATATAAATATAGATATATATGATTTAAATATATATCCAGAATCTTTAAAGAAATTCTAGAACTCAACAATAAAAACAAGTGGCCTAATTTTTTTAATCAGTAAAGGACTTGAAAAAATATTGTTACAGAAAAGCTGCACAAATGGCCAATAAACACATGAAAACTTGTCCGACATCAGTAATCCCAAGGGGAATGTAAATCAAAACCGCAGGATATCACCTCACTCTATCAAGGTGGTCACTATCCAAAAGGCAGGAAATAACAAGTGTTGGTGGAGATGTGAAGCTGGATACTCGTGCCCTCTTGGTGGGACTCGAAGTGGTGCAACCGTTATGAAACATGGTATGGAGATTCCTCAAAGAATTAAAACTAGAACTATCGTATGATCCAGTAATTCTTCTGGGTATATACAGTTAACGGTGAACCTTTTAGAGACCGTGTGCCCAAACTGCAGCCCCGAATCCACTTATTTATCACAAAGTTCTGATCCTGCCGCACTGTGTGCTGTTTCCAGTGCTTGGCTGCTGGGGCAGCGTGGCTTGCGTGCTGATAGAGAGGACTCTGCACACCTGCTGCGCACACATGCCATAGGTTCACCACCACTGGTATATTCCCCTAAGAATTTAAAGCAGGATCTCAAAGAGATAGTTTCAGTATCATGTTCAGCCTCCTTAATGCTAGAACTACAGGTGTGAACCACTATACCCAGTCTAACATGATAAATTTAATATATGTTTTACTACAATAAAAGGAAAAAAAGAAAGATATTATTACAGAAAATATATTTTGCACAAATCCATTTTTCTTACGATAGAACAGTAATTATTCTCAGCAGCCAGTGAGCTTTTAATTTTTGCCTGGTTTTCCGGCAGGAGGCCCTTCTCTTGGGTTCTCACAGGTCAGCTCTGCCTTGCCAGTCCAGTGCCTAGCAACAGTGTATCCTAGGTACCTAATTAAAATTATTTACCCAGAACATGAAATGTAAGAAAAACACATGAAGGTCCTTGTTTTTATTCTCTAGCTCCCTTCTACCATTTCCTCAGTTTTGAACTTCCAATCAAAGCTGTTTGACCATCTCTTACTTGAGAAACCACTTTCCTTCTAAAGTTGATAGATCCAAGAGCCACTGACTGAGGTCCTTCTTATGATATGACAGGCACCAGGATAAGTATTTTTCATGTAACATCTAAGTTTGTCCTCTTAAAGATTCTGTGTCTCAGGTACATATTACTCCCATTGCATAAATGAGAAAACTGAGGCCCATAAGCTGCCATGTTTTTCTAGGATGGCAGTGCTGCCACCTAATCTGTGCAGCTCCCAAAGCCACAGTCCAGCCAGCTTCACTGTGCTGCCCGGAGTTCCTTGTCAAGGCTAACTTGAGGAGGAGGAGAACACTGTTTCTCATTAGCCAGGGATAAGCCAATCTATTGAATCTTTTTAATTTGTTAGGCTTTAGCCTGCAGTCAGTAACAGTGCATCCCCTTCCTTGGCATTTCCTGTTTCTCTGGTCTGCAGTTTAATTTGGCCTTTGCAAAGGCCAGGGCTCCCTGCTGGGCTGCACAGGCCAGATGACATGGAGGGCTGTGGCTGCTGTCTAACAGGGCACGGGCCAAGCAGCTGAGACAAAGCTTCCACACACCGTTGTGTCCAGGACCTGCCCAGGAGTTCAGAATTGGAGCCACATTGTGCAAAGGAGCAGAACTTTGTTAAATCTGCGAGCTGCCTAGCTCAGGAAGATGCAGTTTCCTGGTTGGGCTCCTTCTGGTTTTGTAAGAGAATAGGGTTTGTCTGACACGGTGCTTGCTGTGAATGCTTGATTCATGTCTCATCTTTGTTACCTTTGCCTGGTCACTTGGCCTGCTGAGCATGGCATTTCCTCCTCAGTACAGTGGAAAGCTTTTCCTGGGCCTTTTAAGCCTAACATTCTACTGGGAACAGGGGCTGGGGATTTAGCTCAGTAGGCATAAGCGCCTGCCTTGCAAGCACGTGGTTGTGAGTTCCATCCCTGGTACTGATTAGAAAAAAACAACAAAAAAAAAAAAACCAGAAAAAAAACATTCTACTGAGGGAACAAACAAACCAATCAGTTGAATTTGGGTTTGTCGTGAAGCAATGTTGTTTGGAAGACATCCTTGGTTTTGCCAAAAGCATCTTCATTTATCTATTCCTCATGCAGTCCTTGGGTCAGGGGTCAGGAAGGGTGTTTCAGCAGAAGGGACAGCAGGGCAGGGTGCAGACCCATGGCACAGCATAGGCGTCAGAAGTGGCAGGCAAGGGAACCATGCTGGCCATGCTCCTTAGGAAACTAAGGCTGCTCAGATGTGGAAGGAGGCAGCTGTTGTCATAGAGGCCCTGAGTGTTCCAAATGGTGACAAAGAACAATAATGAAACTCACTAAACTCAAGTGACAGGGGAAAGTGTGAGAGGACTCATCTTTCATCATGGATGCTGCCTAAATGTGATGCAGTGTAAGAAAAAGAGGCACTCTGACCTCCTTTCCCCATTGGGCAGTTTTCTGAGAAAACTGCAACTTAAGTCTTGCATGTGAAGGTGCAATTTGCTAGGAATTCAAATATTCTTTTGGTTTTTCAGTTTCAGTTTCTTTTGTTGAAGTCAAATTAACATTCATACTTTTATTTAAAATACTGTGTAAAGTATGGTTCCATTTCCCTCACTTATACTGGTCCCTCCAGCCTTTCTTCTGTCCGGCACTGCCTGCACCCGTGTCCCCCTGCAGCACTAATTCTCAGCTTCGGGAATTCCCCCTCCTCCTTGCACCACCCCCACCCAGACCCCTGAGGGGACTGGCAGGTTTCCTAATCACCATCTCATTGCGTATTGGTTTCCAACCTGGTGACCAGTGAACTCCTGAAGGGGTGTGAACTGCCAGTGCCAGGCCTGAGTGGCCCAGAGCTGTTTTGTGTAGCACTTTCCTTCTGCATATTTATAATAAAAACAGCTCGAGATGAAACTGGTTTGGGATGGTTCTTGCACGTATTTTATTGCAGGGTCAACAGAAGGGCTTCTGGATATATGAGGATGTACCAGAGGTGATCAAAACTACAATGCATGTTTATAATTTTTTAAAAAATTATTACAATAAAAGACACAATGCCATTAATTCCCCTCAAAACGCTCCCTCTCACTTCAAACACACTTACCCCATTGTTCCTGCCACTTTCTGAAGCAGTTCTGCAAGTCCTCTTTCTAGGGCTGGGGATTTAGCTCAGTGGCTTAACCGCCTGCCTGGCAAGCGTGAGGTTGCGAGTTCGATCCCCGGTACCAAAAAAAAAAAAAAAAAAAAAAAGTCCTCTTTCTGAGGGTATTTAGGAGGTATGGTCAAAAACATGGTGAATGCTAGCCAAGGAACATGTAGGCTGTTTCTGAAAACATTACAGTGTGTGTTCAGCTACCTTAGTCCTTAGATCTGGCAACGTGTCTGTTCCCCCAAAGTCAAAATAACTAGGAAAGGTGAGCGCTTTAAATCAGTTCAGAATGTGGAGACAGCCATGACAGGACAACCAAAGTCATGATACAGGACTTCCAGAAATTCTCAGGAAGTGTCAGGATCGATGAGGTAAGTGTGTTTAAAGCAAGTGGAGTATTCTGAGGAGGACTAATGGTAATGTGTCTTTTACTGTAATAATTTTTTTATTTAAACACGCAGTGTATTTGGGGATCACACCTTGTATCTGAACTCAGGTTTCAGTGTATTTCTTTCTGTTTTGAAGAAAGTATGAATACCAGTTTGTTATTTTTCCACCATCCAGCTTCTCAAGTTTGTTTTAGAAGTTCTTGCTTTATTTGGAATTAGTATCAGAACTCTGTGAGGAAGCCATCCTAGAAATAAAGGTGGCTATTCACTCACTGCATGGTTTTTGGCAAGCACTTTCCCTCTTCCATGGAGAGAGAAACCCTGCTTACCTTTTTGAAGAGTCAACAGAAATTCTAGTTCTCAGTTCTGCCGTGCAGAGGGCCCGCTTCTGCTGGGGGTGGGGGTGGGGGCTGCTCTCAGAGAACAGGAGACACGGCTGAACTATGCAGGCTTCGGCTGTGATTTAAGGAGCAAAAAAAGTTCTTGCTATGTAAAAGCTGTGATTAACATTCTTGGATAACTCTCAAAGTAAATTAAAGATATAGTCCAGCATTTATTTTACCTAAAAGTACTTAACTCACTTTCCTTCAATAATTAAATTTTTCTGTAGAATGGGAATAATAGGACCCATGGTGATTACTTCATGGTGATATTATCAGGGGGCCCAGTCCTCCACTCTGCACTGACCCAAAGTGTCTTCAACAGAGAGCTTCAGAGCTGACAGGTACCTTTACCAGCCACTAAGTGGGGCACCTGGGAAATGACAGGCTTGGTGGCAGCCACTAAACAAGTCTTTGGAGGCATCAGGATTGGAGCCCTGCCTCTTTCCACATGGCCGACCTGCCATTTTCTTGGTTGTGTGGAGTGGCCCATATCACGAGAATATCATTTTATTACTGCGAGCTATTTGGAAGGAAAAATACAAAGTAAATGTTTTACTGCCGACGGGTCTGGATGCACCAGAGGTCCACCTGCCGTAAGAGTGATTCTGTGTCGGTCATATGCGTGTGACCGGGGGTGTGCACTTGGCCACTCTGTGCTTTCATGTCCTCAGCCACCTCCCTGTGCTGTTAAGAGGATTAAGTGAGCTCGTGCATTTGGGGAGACAGAGCCCAGAGCCTGGCATGTAGTATGCATGTGGTGAGTGTTCGCCATAATTGTTTATTTATGTTACCTGCCTGCCACCAAAAACGTTAAAACAGCCGAAAGTAAATAAAGAAGGGTCCATCAGGTCTATGCTAGGTCATTTGGGACACATCGTATGGCCTCCCCTGAGGTGGGGTGCTGGGGAGCCAGGGCACTTGGGAAGAATTACACTTCCTTATACTCGCATTTCTTCCCTAGATAAGAGCTCACTGTCTTTGGGCCTAACCCCTGGCCTATGGCTGCTAATAGGACCCTGTCCCTCCATCTGTGGGACATGGTCACACTGTATTTGTGACAACTCTAGAAAGTCACGTGGGCAGCACGGCGGTGCTTGGGGGCTCTCCAAGACTTGGGTGAGAATAAGCCTTGGAACTTGCGATATTATCATATATTACATTGTGATATTATGATATATCCAGTTCATCATTGGTTCCTGGATCCTTGCTCCCGCAGCCTTTGTTAACTCCAAAGTGACTGGAGTTGTGCTAAGAAGCAGCCTCGGGAAGCCAAGTCTCTTTTTGTAGTCTTCCGCTTCCTTTCACCTGATCTTTTTTCTTTCCAGAACAAATCATAGAAACTAATCTTAAATTTTCTGACATGCTTTGTCTAATACGGGAAAGAAGACCCCCATTTGCAAAAGGGTCCTGGCCCATGGTGAAGGAGGAGGGAGGGAAAATCTGAGCAGGTGACTGCCAGGTTTCCCCACCTGGCTTAGTAGCATTACATCACCCCTTTTACCTGTGTTTCAATCATGCCTATGCAGTAAGGTCCCCCATAAAAACTTAAAAGGACGGGCCCAGGATTTAGCTTCAGAGAGCTTCCGAATGCTTCCTGGAGGGTAGGTGTGCCCAGAAAGGGCACGGAAGGAAGCTTGGGGCCTTTTCTCCCACACCTTGCCATGTACGTCTCTTTATACCTTCAATGATACTTTGTGTGGCAAACCAGGAAACAGAAGTGTTCCTGGGTTCAGTGAGCCTCTTGGGCTCCAGTGGAACCTAAGGAGGTGGTGGAGAACCCCAGCTGCCAGCCAGCCAGTGAGAAGCACAGGAGGCTCATTCTTAGGGGCTGAGCCCTTAGCTGTCCCTCAGTAGACAAGGCCAGGACAGGCTCAGAGGGCATCTTGCAAGTGTCTGCTGCTGCAGCGGGACTTGCTTTGTGTCAGAAGTGTGTTGTCAGAGAACGAAAATCTGATTCTGAGTTTGAGTTCGTTTTTGCTACTCAAAGGTGCCCAGCATAGTGATTCAGCTGAAGGGCAGCCTGGGAGAGTTTCCAGAAGAACCGATTGGAAATTCTAAGTCCTCCTGAAACTTCCTGTCACTCCCTTTGCTCTACAGTGTAGTCGTTCGGTCTCACCCACTGAGGTTGTCTTCATGGCTTCTCCAGACCCCACTCCCACTGCTGTCCTCTGGTGCACCCCACCAGTGCCTGACAGGTGCACTCAGTCAGGTCCACGCCTGTCTCACATGCTGGCACCTGCTGCTGTCTCACTCCTGGCAGGGACAGCCAATATAGGGTCTGGCTTGAATCCCCCACATCTGTGATGTCTTCCCCAACCCCAGCCCTAGCCCTTCTGCCCTTTTCCCCCAGTTTTGGGTTCCACTCCTTGTCATGCTCACATTTGCACTTCTAGCTGCTTGAAAGAGTCCCACATGGGGGTTTCGTGAGTGTCAGGGAGAAAGGGAGCCTTTAATCTCAAGTGAGAGAATGAGAATTGGGCCCTAACCTGAGTGCGCTACCACTGTTAAGGTGGGATCTTTCTCCTTTGTGAATTTATAGTTTCAGTGTCAGTACACAGAAGTAGCCACCTATTTGCGATGCTAAAAAAACATGCCCACTGAATTCTGCATGGTCATGAATTAAAGGCCAGATGCCACCACCTCTTGCTTCCTTGCTGAAAGACTAGCCTTTGGGATTCCTGATTTCATAACTTTTGTAACCAGCACAACGTGCTTCCTGCCTGGCCTCTGCACGTACTGTCAGGCCTGCAGACAATCTTAGCACACAATCCCTGAACTGTCAGCCCAGGCGAACAAGCACTCAGAACAGGTTTCCACCGCACACGGCTCAATGCAGCCCATCTTCTAGCTACCTGACACGGAAGCAGCTTCCACTGGGAGCGAGTATGAATTAGTTAATGCTGAAACAGCAGAAATGTTCAGTCCTTACTCTGCATCTGCAGTGACCCCTCCCTTCCCTCTCTTTATCCAGACATTAATTCTAGGTCTCTGTGACACTCAGGGTTGAATCCTGCGGTAAAATGCTTGTGGTATAGTAACTGCAGGAAGGCATATATAATTTCCCTGTCAAAGTGGCTTTAATGCCCCCTTTCAGTGGGCCATAAGACATTAAAGAAAAGATAAATGGTTATGGACCCACAAAAATCTGTAGCGTCAACACATGCATGGAAAGTGCTGGGGTTTTTTACCTTTAATCCTTTTAGCCAGGGAGCAAATCTATTTTTATTGCTTATGAGCAATGGTACTAAATTGACTGTGAGACAGTGGGCTTCAGGAAAAACTGTACTCCCCCTTATGACTCCGGAAGTGCACTAAGAAAGTCAATTTAGAGGGCAAGTGTGATGGCGTGGCGAGCCAGTGACAGAGCCTAAATCAAAAGCGTGGAGGTAAAGAAACAGGCTGCACATGGTGAGCACACTGGGCACTGGGACGTGGTCTGAGAAGCATGTCCTGCTCTTCCCAGACCCCTGTGTGGGGGTTTAAATCCTGAGAATAAAGGAAGCGTGGCCCTCCCACACCTCCTCCAGTGCTAAAAGGTGACTCTGTGTTTCCAGTCATAAATGAGGTCATCGTTGGTGAGCTCGGCGTGATAATAACCACCCTTTACTGTGCACTTTCTCATTGCCAGGTGCTTTGCTAAGTGCTTTATAGGGAGTATGTTCTTTCATCCTCCCAACATCCCTTTGCAGTAGATGCTATACCTCCCTTTGGAGGTGAGGAAATGGAGGTCTTAGGTTAAATTATTGGCCCAAGACCAATAGCTACTCAGTGGTAGACCTGGGACTTGAACCTAGAGACAGTCTGGCTACACTGCCGGAGCTTAACTTAACCACCACGCTTTTAAATAGTATTCTGATTTAATGAATGTTGACAGTGTAATATCCAGAAGGTTAGAATAATCTTTTTTTAACAAGTTGCCTGAATGATTCACCAGGAGATCTGAGGGAAACACCCTTGATTTAATTAAGAACAAGCGTGTCATTCTTTACCCATCCACCCTACACATGTGTTTTGAGAATTATGAATTGGCCATCAGGACTCCAAGAACCTTAGGTAGTAGAAGATGTTTAGTTAAATAGTGTAAGCAAATGAGTTTCCACTTCCCTGCCTAATGCTGAAGTCCCTAGACATAGCTGTGTCCTTCCTAGCAACTGCTCAGTGATTTTAAAAGAAAATTTCACATGTATTTTGTGTAAGTCAGAAACCAAAAGCTCTTTGCAGAATACTTCTAAGGCATTTTTGCAGGGATTTCTTTTGAGCCCTGACTGAAATCCCCTTTGGGGAAAGCATGGCACCTTGTCAGGGAGCTGGTTACCAGCATTTTGTCTTTGACCCCCAAACATTTCTCTCTAGTTGTCTTGGTGAAGTGAGAGTTTGGTAAATGCAATCAATTAATTCTATTTGTTTGATCCCTTCTGTACTCCTCTCATTCTCCTCTTCCATGTACTCTAATTAGAACCAGCACCAATAGGGGCTGGATTACTGTAATAAATTCCAAGTGAGATTGCTTATCATGTTTTTGAGGGGGGAGTTTGAAATGATTAATTTGTATGTCGTGGGATAAACAACTTTCATTCTTTAGTCCAAAAGGGATAATGACAACCTGAACAGGTAGCAGTTTCCTAGGAAAGTTATAAACTCTCTATGTAAGCTGTAGTGCAAGTAAAAGAAATCTGAGAAGCAGATGTTTTTGAAAGTATCATATGGTTATAAGGGGAAGCTAATTTAGAAAAATGACCCTGGAAATCTCATGTGAATATAAACACACACAAACACACACACACTCACTCACTCACTCTCTACAACACCCTCTTTGACTTAGTCATTCTATTTCTGGAAATTTATCCTTAAGAAGTTATCCCAAACTCAGGAAATTAAGATGGCTGTTGCATATTTACAGTCGCAACGTATTTGAAACAGTTAATATGCACATTGACATTCATCTGAATTTATTATAAAATCAAAATTATAAGTCATGCAGCAATATGAAAATGTGTATGTAAAGGAGAAAAGGTCAGATACATAATCATAGCCCTGCATCATTTAAAGCATTTAGTTTTTGTTTCTAGAATTTCTATTCCCTTCTGCTAACTATTCCTTCCATTTTCCCTTAGCATCTTTGGCATACCTCCCTGAATACTTTTTTCCACGTCAGTCTCAGGGTACAGGCTCTTCTGTGTGTTGCACTGTTCATTTCTCTGGTGTGGTGATAGATTGTTGTTCCTGGGAGCATTTCACCTTTTGCACAGGTAGTTGTCTTTAAGACTCTTTCCCCAGCTTGGAGGTAGGAGAGGCGGTGGTTTTGCATTGCACTTGCCCATGCCTTAGTAATTTCAGCAGCCTCAGGTAGATAGTACACTTCTTTACTACTTTCCTGGGTGTTTTGAGTATGAATTCTGAATTTGTGTAGGGAGCTCAGTTCTCTACTTAAGAGCCTGCAGACTAACTCTTACACCTGAGGGGTTAAATCCTCAGCTCCCAATCCTAAAACCTCTACTGATTCCTTAATACTGGACTCAGCTCTCACAAATCAGTAGGACCCACTTCCTTTCTGGCACCTAAACTTCCTTTCCTGCCCTCAGACTCTGCTGTGCATTAAAAAAATAATTTATACTTTAACCATCAGTTCCATATGTTATAGTGATATGTTCAACCCATTTTATTTATTGCAAGTATATGAAAATATATTTGAATATAATCAGAAACCAAAGGGACTTTGAGAATGATTTGTGAAAGGTAAAAGTGGATTTAGTCACTCTCTTTCTGTATTTTGCACATATTCTGTGTTGTCATTCTGTTGTCTTGAAAAAAACAATGACTATAAAAATCTTTTCATTTTTAATTGTTGCCTTTTGTTTCAGAATGCATACACTACAACTGCCATTAATGGGACAGATTTTTGTACATCAACAAAAGATTCACTCAAAATCTTATCCAAGAATTCAAATCATTTTACATCTGTTAACTATTTTGGAGACTTCATAATTTTCCTGGGAAAGGTGAGCTGTCTTGAGTAAAAGAATAAAGAATCAGGGATTCAAAACAGTAAACCAGCTGGAGGTGGTGGCACATGTGCATGTAATCCAGGACTTGGGAGGCTGAGGAGTTCCATGCCAGCCTGGGCTGCATAGCAAAACTCTCACTCGAACAAAATAGAAAATTAAACCAAAAAGAAGCCATCCAGCAATTGATTTGAAAGGGAATTAATGCTTCTTGAGTAGTAGGTGCTATGCTTTATCATCTTATTTAATCCTCAGTCCCACAAGGCATCCATTTTGCAAATGATGAAACTAAGGTTTAATAATTTGTCCACGATTCCACAATAGGTAGAGGCAAATTTTCATGTTGGACATATTTTCTTAGCTGAAAACAATTCTCTCTTTTTATGCCTAAAATGAAAACGTTACTAATCTCAGAAAATGAGTATGATTTATGGAATTTTCTTGTAAAAAATGGAAATTCTATTGATCCCGATGCAATTTGCTCATCAGTCTATTAACAAGATGGATTATTAATATCTTAAGTGGGGCCAAGATTACATTTCTGTTGTCATCTGAATAATTTTTTATATTTAAAAAAATTTAAAGGCTGGTGATATAGCTTGGTGGCACAGCTCCTGCCTGGCAAGCATGAGGTCATGAGTTTGATTTCTGGTACCAACAAAATAATTCATGATTTAAAAATTATACTTGCACAGTCTTATAGAGTGAAGGAGTATTTTAGAACCTCCACATCTCGTGGTTAAAGGACAAAATCTTAAAATTGGAAACTTTTACCACTCTAGCTTCAGACTTCATACCTGTAACATAACCTATACTTTTTGTAGGTTTTAGAAAGAGCGACTGAGATGTTGATGACTGTGGTGCATCAGCCCCTGTCCCAGCCCCTACCTGACCAGGCTTCAAGTTAGCCGGTTCTCTATGCTATGATGCACAATATGTCTTCTTCCGTGTACTTTTCACACACTGGGTGTAATTGTGAACATCTCAGGTTGCCTGATCTGCTTCTGCTTGACTGCCAAATTCCTGGCTGCAGACATTGCTGACCTTCCCATCACGTCCTCTGTTCCAAGCTAAACATCTTTACTCCTTTCAACCATTTCTCTACATTTGACATCAATACCATGGTTTCCAGCAGATCCCACAGGTAAACAAGATCAGCATCACCAGTTGTGATGCCAAGTAGAAGGAACTCTGGTCCTCATTTAGGATTTTGTGTATGTTGCTGGTGCATGACTATCAGTTAGCTGCCAATAACAAGTCCTAATGTCTTTGGATTTCAAAAGTGCATGCTAACTGCACATATATTTAAGGCTTAGCTGGGCTGCACAGATGTTTCAAAGAAGCACAAAAATAATTGTGCCTTTCAAATCATGCCTGAATACATTATAGTCATATTTAAAATGGATATTGTTTATGTGATGTATTTTCTACTAACTTCCAAAAATTCCTGGAATTTAATAGACTTACTTATTTTAGGTAATAACTTTAGTGTTTTTCCTGTAAGAAATATGTAATGGCTAATCATCTCTTAATAAGCATGTGACTATCAATTCTCTGGTCTTTTGAAAGGAGCAGCATTCAAATATCCTTGTTTATATATACAGATATCCAGTGGCAATGAACCCCAGATGGACTCCATTACATCAGTTAAAGAATTAGGTGCATCATGGTCTGTAATTATGTGCCTGGAAATATAATAATTATGTATCTCAAAAGCCTGAATAATCCTATTATCTCCCCACACCAGCACTGGAAAGCCTTACCACTTTAATCCCCAAGGAGTAAAACCAATGCTTTATTAAACTACAACACACCCAGGATTGTTGAACTGTTTTTAAAAATGGTGTTTATAAAAAAGAGCTTAAGTGTAAACTGCTCCTTGTGGTAGTACATGAAAAACCAAAATAAAAATGTTGAGGTTCTATCACATCTGTATAAAGATCAAGTGTGGATAAAATCAAAGTACACATTTGTACCCACTCCCATTTATTATTTCCATTTGGTGTCCCAGCTTTCATTTATCCTTGTTTCATTTTGCCAAATTTTGACAAGCACTCTTTACAAGCTGTGCTCACGTGCACCCATACAACTATTATTTTTTGTAAGAAAAAAAAAAACCTTTCCTAAAATATGTATTCTAACCAACCAATTTATCAAAGTTTTCAAAACACTTATCTTTGGACAGGTGTTGGTGGTGTACTTCACTGTTTTCGGAGGACTGATGGCATTTAACTACAACCGCACACTGCAGGTGTGGGCAATCCCTCTGTTACTTGTGGCTTTTTTTGCCTGCTTAGTGGCTCATAGTTTTTTATCTGTTTTTGAAACTGTGCTGGATGCACTTTTCCTGTGTTTTACTGTTGATCTGGAAACAAATGATGGATCATCAGAAAAGCCCTACTTTATGGACCAAGAGTTTTTGGTAAGCAGTCGCTTCATTTCCTTTTACAGTCTTCATCCTCGGGGTCCCACACAGCCCTGTTTCTCATACAAAGATCTGGGCTCAGCTCTTCAAGGCTGAACTGCTTCCCTTACTCGCCTGCTCCCTGGAGAGAAGTAAAGCTGAACAGAATAATGATCACATGGGCTCCACAGGAAGGGCAGCCCCAGGGGCCTGGGTTGGTGTTCTGGAAATAACAGTCCAAGTACCTTTGGTTGGTGCTCATGGCTTGGTCTGACTTCTGCAGCCCTCTGAGAAGTCTAATGTGCATCTGTTTCTAAAGCATGTTTGCACCCCCAAGAGCCATGTGTACACTAATCACCTTCTGTGCCAGTGTTGATAGATCTCCACCTTCAGGCCTTTTTTAAACCAAGGCACACCCTCAGCAGAGCCCCCATTCTGCTTCTATCTGGAAATAGCAGGCAGCTGTTTCCAACAGCTTTTGTAACACAGTTGTTACTTGCCTTATCCTATATAGACAGGGATATTTTAACAACTGAATGTCTCATCCTCTTGTTGGGTCACATGACAGTTAATTTTCTTTCATTCTGCTGTCATAAAACTTAGATGTTAAAGCCCTTTTAGATTTACACAGCATCAGACCAATCTCGGTCCAACAGGCTCTTAACATCTCTGTAGCCTTCTAATAAACCTATCTCCAATTCTTTACTGTTTGGATGTGCTGAAAGTGTTTCTGATGGTGGTATGAGATCTGTATTTTCCAGTTAAAAATTCATTTTGACATCTACTCCCCTCTGAAATATTATAGTTCAACAGGGAAATTTTGTAGCAATTCAATCACCCAAAACTGTATGATCATGAACTCCTTGTAAATAGTTATCAGCAGTGCTGACACATCATGGATTTCTTTTGTTTTTCAGAGTTTTGTAAGAAAGATCAACAAATCTAACAGTGCAGTGGCACAGATAGACAAAGACTCATTAAAGAATGAAGAGGGAACAGAACTCCGGCCCATGGTGAGATAGGCGCTCATCAGACTTTTGTACCTAAAGAAAGTGACCTTCAGAGCCACTGACAGAATAAAAGATATGATAGGCCCTCATCTTCGTTTTTGCCACCATGTCAAAATACTGAAACCATAAAAGTTTAGTCATTTTCATATCTAGGACATAAAACACTGGAAAATGATATTTATATACATCAATTTAAGAAGCGTAATATGTAAAAACCCATCTGAGTGTGTGAATGTACAACTAGTAAATCTTTTTTAAAAAAGATTTGGTTAGCCGAAATCTATGGAACATTTCTCTTGTACAGGGCAGGGATCTTCATTCAATCTTGAAAATATACTAAATATGACTTTTCAGAGTACAATTCTTAAATTTAGTGACATGAAACCTGAATATTTGAGCTCTTATTTGGAACTGGGCATATATAGGACGCAGGTGAACCTTAACTATACAAGATTTAGCTGGTTAAATGCAAGATGCACTCTTACAAATGGGCAAGCACAACCACAGCCACACCTGAATAATGCCTGGAGGAAGACTTTTACGAATACTTTTATCTGGAGCCCACCTACGATTTAGATGGTAGGGAAGGGAGAGATTTTCCTTGTTAAAGGACAAATTTAGAATTACCCACTCTCCTAACAGGAGACTCAATCTGACGTACGCAAGGGAGGGCACTGTGTGATGGAAGGCTTCCTTTCCTTCCCTAAATGCTTCTTTGGAGATGACAAGAAACAGCCTGACAGCACAGGTCTACTTTAAATGCAATTTTCCCCTGAACAGTACCACTGAATTAGTTCAGCTCATTAGTCTTCTCTAAGGAAGGGATTTACAGGGCATTAAACTGTCATTGTAGAATGGTAAGTAAACTTTGCTTTTGTGAATTCATCAAACCAGATACATGCTCCGTTCTTACTGGCCTTCCCAAAAAACAGGCATCTTTTCACCCGCAAGCCCAACAGAGCCAATCCTATCAAAAGCAATCACTTGGCTGACACAATGTCTATTAAGTCACTACTAATTTTCTTTGGTGACTATTCTTCTCAACACTTAGCTGTTGTTTGACTACTTCTCTGTCACAACTGGCAAACCTGTGGCATGCATGTTGTTTTTAAGATAAAAAGATGTTAATGGATGAATTTTTTTCTAAAATGAAACCTTAGTATATGCAGGTTTAATTGGCAGCACGACCACTTTGCCAGTAAGTGGGTTTTGGGTTGCAGTTTGGGCACTCATCTCTAAAGGTTCACTAGCATTCATTTAGGTGTTCCCATAATCCTAACCTTACCAAACAGCAACTCTGTTTCTAGCCCAGTATATTTCTTATTCATATTTACCCTAAGGTATGTACATAAAACCCCACCACACATATATACTCCCACAGTTATTCCTGAAGGTGAGGTTTATTCCAAGCTGAATGTAAGGTGAATCTGGGGCAGCCAAGTCACAGTGAAATAAGCAAGGGTCAGATAATCCCCTGGTTGCCATTTACTATTCTTTTCTCTATGCCTCAGTCTCCTTAAGCATAGAGTACAGTGTTGTGCAGAGAAGTAATGTCAAAATACCTTATCACAGTAACCAGGAAAGAGTGCTTTTTTTCTTACCATTTCTACTTGGAAGCTAGTCAGGAAAGAATCAGCCTGTGGCTCATATGAATGTTCAAAAAAATATTTATTTATAAAAAATACAATGGGATAAGTTTATGCTGAGAAATGCAGCAATAAATACAGTTGAAGAAAACAGAGCAACTCTACAATGATACATTGGCACAAACGAAGATTTTGCAACCACACCACCCAGACCTAAATGTCTGCAAGCCAATTTTTGTACATGCTCCTTCAGAAACCCCACTCTGAAAATATCTTGTCAGTTTAAGAGAATGAGTACACATATAATCACAAATGCACACTGATCAGGACTTTATTTAAAAATTAGCAAACAATACTGTAGAAACATTGATATGTAAAATTCTAAAATGCTGCATCTTAGATTTAGTTGGCAAAGACCACATTTAGCAATAAGCATGAGTTTAGTCTTCCATGTAGAAACCAGATACACTAATCTGTAAAAAAAGAAAATTTCCTATTGTTTGAAAATACCAGTTTAAGTGTAAGATTGTAAAAATGCACAGATCTTCAATAAAAGAACTGGCTGTACAAGCGTACTCCCCTTTCACAGTATTCCTTTTTACTTCATATGCAAGTTACTGGTTATGCTGTAGGATTTAACTGTTACAGCACTAAAAGGCAACTATTTAGGGAAGAGGCAGAAAAAGGAATGTATGTAAGGCATTTTTTTTTTTTTAGGTACGAAAAGCATAATAGTGTTTTAGGAAGACAAGATAAAAATTACTCAAGGCTAGCTTGGTTTTCACTGAATAAAAACAATGGACTAAATACTGAGCTCCTCTGTGTGAATCTAATAATCAATGCCTTGGTCACCATATTGGTAATCTCTGGGGTAATCATCTTGGTACTCGCCATGATATTCATCTGGGTATTCTGCCTGATAATCACTATCACTGATTTCCGACCCATTTGTTCCTGTGCCTTGGCTTCCATTGTGAATGACAGGTTCTGTCGGAGCAGCACAGTATTTGGGATCATACACTTGCCGCCCAAGCCCATACACACTCATTCCTTTCTGGGAAGCAACTTTGTTGGTACCCATCTGTAGGGAAATTGTCGAGTTGTCCACTGGCTGTAATGTTAGCTTCTGATCATAGATGTCTCTTCTGGTACCTGGTGCTAACATCCCCGCCTGGTATTAGAACATGATATAAGAATACACAATAAAAGTTAAAACAGTAGCTAAAAGCTATACTTGTTAATATTTTATAAAATACGAGCTTCACACTGAATATGAACACTAACATAATAACTTCCATTTGGTTCAGGGCTAAACCTGCATTACCAAAATATGCTGGTATCAGATTTTTTTCATGAAGCAAGATTCACTGGTTTTCAATCTAAGGCAGACTTTCCTTCAAATCTCTGCTCTACTATAAAATGCTATGCCGCCTCACACAAGTGAGCTTTAGTTTTAGGTTTCTTGAATGCAATATGGAGACATTACCTACTCTCAATTTAGAAGAGGATCAGACATAAAGAAAATAAAAAACACCTGGTAAGCACGAGCGAGGTCATGAGCTCGATCCCTGAAAACAAAGCATAATGCTGGGACACTTAGAAGTTACATTTGAACGCCTATTATGATCATATACACTAATCAAGTTACCAATTTTAAGCACTTACATTTTTTCAAAGGGTTCTGAGGCACATAGGTGCTAACTACTTCACAACAGCACACCCCAAAGACTCCTTTTCAGAGTGCTGTAACCCATACATTAGTTGCCCCCTTTCAGCAATCACATACTTCTAGCTGTAAAGTGGGTGAAAAAGCAAGCTCAAGTAGCAGCTATGAGAAACACAACGCCACACATGACAGAATATGTTCCATGAGGGCAAAGAACTAGAAACTGCATCTTGGGTCACTCAGAAAAACCATTTTCAAACCTCATCCTCACTTTCGTTGGATATGGGAACCACCCTCTCCCAAATGGTTATTGGAACTCCTCCTGAGGTGCTGGCAATGTATTTTTAACACAGAAATACATTATTTCTACCTTGTTAGAACATTAGTATTTTCACCACGCTCCATTTCCACTACTTAAGAACTATTTAACAAGCATCTCAGGAATTTTTAGCCTCTGGGAGTTCAACATTTTACAGGGAATGCTAGTTGAACAGTTCTTAGTAGAATATCAGATAATTTTACCTACTTTAAGATTCCTTTTAAAAATGAGGGGGTGGGAGGAAGCCAGCATTTTAATGAGCAATCTTTTACTTGGGTTTTGGAGAAGAACACTAGTAAACGTACAATTTTTTTTTCTTCTAGTTAGGTACAAAAGCCCCCAAATCCCATGAACCACACCCAGTTTCATTGCTGTAGAAAAGGTACTTTGAGTCTTTTGCTTTCCTAGCAGAAACTTACTTTCCTCTAAATAGGCTATTACAAAAATGTCTACTTTGAACTTTCGGTTAATTAAGCACTAATTTTTTGAGACATGGTCTTTGTACATAGTTTGACTGGCCTGGAACTCACAATGTAGTCTAGGCTGACCTGGAACTTCCTACCTCAGCCTCCCAAGTGCTGAGATTACTGGCATGGGCTCAAGAGGCCCAGGTCCCACTCAATAAGTGCTAATTTAAAATAGCCTCTGTGTACTTTCTGCTACAAGTATGAAAAGTGACTGCTTACCTGGCTGGCCCCTTTGTTGGTGCCCATCTGCAGACTGATAGTGGTCTGATCAAAAGGTTTGTCAGTTTGCATTTTGGGATCATAAAGATGCCTCCTAGTTCCATAGGCCGTCATGCCTGCCTGGCTGGCACATTTGTTTGTTCCCATCTTTTAAGTTAAAAATAAAATTAGCGCTAATTAATCAGAAGTCAACAACATGTAACATAAAATTCTCTGTGCTACTAAAAAGATGGAAGATAGGGGTGGCATGGACCTTATAGATATTAGCACAGAGAGTCCTGGGTTCAATGCCTTAGCACCAGTACCAACCCCCCCCCCCAAAAAAAGATGGAAAAGATGCAACTGAAAATACATTTCAAGTGCTAACTTTAAAAAGACAGTCCCCCCCCCAATTTAAATGAACAGACAGATAAGAAGCTACTTCAGTTGCAGAATTATGTATCATTTCCCTGTTACTCTTTCCCTATTCTCTGAGTCACAGATAAGCAAATTAAAGGATCTCAGCTTCAGTCGTAAACAAAAAAGCAATGTTAGGCCACGCAATATGCCTTGCTCCCTCAGCAGAGGTTTACATAAAACATGAGAACAAATGCCAGGAATTTTCTCTAGAATTTTATTAGCACTTCTTTTAAGTTTAAAATCACTAGCATTTTCATGGGAAGGGAGCCACATTTTATGCCTTCAACTCTTATATACTGGCCAGAGCCAGAAAGAGGCAGAAAGAGGAACTTGAAGGTGACCAAATTCAAAGGAACAGTAATTAACTTCCCTTGCCTACCAATAACCATATGGCTTCTGCACCCTCCCGTATACCCTTCCTACTGGAGTAAACTACCAGTTTCTACCACTGGTAGTTTACTCCTTAAACAACAAAATAAAAACTTTTATTACTAAAAGTATAACCTGTTTACTGGAAAAGATTCAGAAAACTTATACAAGCAAAAAAGAAAAAGAAAAATCATTTTAAACAGTACCATCCAAACTTAACTTTCACTTGTAAAAACCTTTCAGGATTTTCACCTTATGGGCCTATGTACATACCCATAGCTATATACAAATATATTTACCTAGTAAAATATGCACATGCTTTTAAATTTTAAAAAAATCACATCGAACACAGAATTTTAAAACTGACTTTAATTTTGTCTTAAGCTCTCTTTCAAACACTAGTATTTTTACAGTACAAGTTCCTTTATGAGTTGTAATTTAACCAACTGACTACTGTTTGAAACTTCAGGTTTCCAATTTCCCACAACTTACACAATTCTGTACTTGGGAAAAGTAAATTTACCTCACACAGACTCAAACAAGAGAAGGGCAATGTATCAAGCAGGTACTGGAAAGCGAAGCCTATGGCATTTAAGTCATTAGTGATGATGTCTCTGTGACTCTCCAGGGGAACAACGTGAAAGGAAAAACTTAGCAGTATTTTCTAAGAATTGAACTGAAAATTTCAGCAGGGCTTAGTTGTTACATTGTGTTCCATCAGTGAAAATAAAATTACTCTGGCACTACATTTTGTAAAATCGCTTCATTTGCTTAATAACACAAATTTAACATACATTCTTTAAAAGACAATTGTCAAGTCAGAAGTTTCCTCTAAAATTATCATAAAAAAACTATCATTATTTCGCAAAATTTAAATAGGCATAAACTATATACATCATGTATCCACCCAGAAATCTACACTACAGCACTTCTACCTGTACTTTACTTATGAGAGAGACGTAACATTTTACATGGCAAGAATAACTGACACTGAGTAATTGAATAAGCAACACTTACCTGCAAACCAATTACACTTTGGCCAGCCTTTAATTTTCCTTCATCAAAACGTCTCGTTTGTTTTTCTGCGTACTTAACTCCAATGTCAATGGTTGTGTGGAATCCTTTTGTTTTAGCCTGGACAGAAACACGTGCAATGACTGAGAAGGGACATTCAGATATTCTGCCACAGACAATTACAGAGAGAACGATAAAGAAATGTCTACTGACGTAGGCTACTTTGGGTAAGAACAAATTAGAGGTGAGAAAAATCTTTAAGGCTCCTCAGTGATACACTATGCCCTCTGAGATGTGAGGGGTCTAATTAGTCCATGCAGAACAAGGCAGCTGATGTCGACAGCCTTCCTGTGAAGTTCACAGTCACGGAAGAGACAGGCTCCTCCCCTACCTGTGCTGAGCTCCCACAAGAGAGCAATGATGCAACTCATCACCAATGGGCAGGCAACTTTTTTCTAACAAACCGTGCAGTGTACGTACCAGACCTGCTAGGGCCACCAGTGTGGTCTGAACCTGGGTCATGTTTCCATTCTCAAAAAGATCATTTGCTTCAAATATGTCATGTGGCTTCATACCATAAGCCTGAATAGCTTTAATGAAGTTGCCAATATTTTCCAACTACGAAGAAAAAGAGTTATATAACTGTTAAAGCTAAATTTTAACATTTTGAGAATCTTAAGTCTTCATGCCTGTTTAGTTACAAGACGCCAGACAGACAGAAAGCTACTTGGCAAGAATTCTTAACCAGATATGTACTAAGCATATTTATCTCTAGAAAAGAAGTTATATAATAGTTTTAATATTCTTTTAAAATTTTATTTAGAAAGAAAAAAAAAACAACAAACAAAACAGAAAAAAGGGTAGCAACAATACAGAATTCCAAAGGAAAAAAAGAACAAACAACAACAACAAAAAAACACTAAGAAATCACTAGTTGATAAGTTACACACTGTCATCTTGGAAATAGTTGTTCAAGTTACAAAATTAAAGCATACAAAGTAGACATTCAAACAGTGAGACTATTAACAGTTCTGCTCAACAATCTAACAAAAACAGTAGTATGGTCATCTATCATCCACACTTAAACATACATGCAGCTATATCCTTTAGAGCACTTTCTTTTGCTCTCTTTTTTACAGTAGCAATTATGCATTTTGGGTTTTATTACTCCTACAGTTCTTATTACTTTTTACACTAGAGACACAATGTGATATTTATAAATATGATTCTTTTTTTCTCTTCTTCTCTTTACTTAAAGAGAAAAAAAAAAAAACAAACAAAAGAGAAAAAGGGTAGCAACAATACGGAATTCCAAAGGGAAAAAATAAAAGAATGGCAACAACAAAAACAAAAACACTAAGAAATCACCACTTGATAAGTTACATACTGTCATCATTGGAAATAGTTGTTCAAGTTACATAATTGAAGCACACAAAGTAGACATTCAAACAGTGAGACTGTTAACAGTTCTGCTCAACAATCTAACAAAAACAGTAATATGGTCATCTGTCTTCCACACTTAAACATACACGCAGTTATATCCTTTAGAGCACTTAGTTTTAATATTTTTAAGTAGTGATTATTTTCCAACTCTTCAAAGGCAAGGATTCCTTATGCAAGAATTCTGTGTCAGAGCTACCCAGGCGCAGAATTTTTATCAAATTTACCTATTTCCACTAATAAATAATTCACTGCAAGTTTTAATCTTAATTTCAAAATAAATTAGTGGTTACTAAACACTCTTTCACTCTTATCTTGAAATACACAATACTGAATATATATCCAGTGTTATTTGGTCACCTATTTATGAACTAAGATTATGTCTGATACTGTGTTCTATGCTGACCGAGAAACAGATGTGCTAAATGCTTTCCCTTTGGTTTTGGGTTTTAGTTCTTGGAGACAGAATCTTACTATGTAGTACAAGGTGGGTATGAAAGCACTATGTAGCCCAGGCTAACTCTTCAGAGTAAATCCTTCTGCTTCAGCCTCATAAATGCTGGCATTCCAGGTGTGGCACAATACCTAGCTTTCCCCCTCATTTATCCTATGGTCTGGGTTTAAATTCTCTTGGTAAGCTGTGACAGATTCTTTTTGGGAGCAGACAGACTAAATTTTGGAAAACTTTTAAGTTAATTACTGATCGCAGAATCAGTTCATTGTATTTAAAGACGCATTTCTGAAAATGGCAAAATATAGCTTTGCGTACAAATTTCTGTTAACATGTCTATTTTAAAACTATAATCATAAAGCTAAAAACTAGACCTGAACTTTCTCACCACATAAAAAGAAACCAACTGGAAATGGAGGCTGCTGGATTGGCTCTTACCTGAGGCCAATTTAATGAGGACTCATTGACCTTCTTCACAGAGCCTGGTTGTAACTTGTTTATGAGTCTAAAAACAAATATAAAGGAAACATTTATTAGTTACACAAAAACAAGGCCTGAAATATTAAGAAAAGCATTAAATGCATTCGTAAAATATCAAGGTTTGACACCCTAGATTTATCAGGAGGGGAGGACAGAAGCCTGTGGAAAAGGACCAACGGAGCGAAGTGGACTTCTGAGAGCCAGACTTACTCGCAGAGGATGATACCATCTTTCAGACCCAGCTGGAAGTTGGTGCCAATGCTCATCCCTGTCACCTCTTCTATCCAATTGCGAAGATCTTCTTCTGCCTGGTGGTCATACTTGGAAGCAATCTGAAAGGTACATTAACATTAGAGCAGTTGCACTGATGCATCTAGGTCACACACTGCTAGTTCACAACAAGCTGTGCTTTCATTCCTCCACCCAACAGGACCATAGCCTCGACAGACAGTAAATTACATTCCATACAGTTGGTTGTAAATGGACAGGAGCTTGAACTGAGAAGGAAAAAGTATTCATCAAAATGTGGAAGATTCCTAGTTATGGCACACAGGAAGTGAGAAGGATTTAGTAACTATTACAATATGGCACTAGCCATGACTTAAAAGTCATTAACAGCATATTCCAAAAAGAATAGAAGATGGAGAAAGGATCCTGACACATCCAACTATTTTACACAGTACCTCAAGTAGGTAAGACATTGTTCCAATCACTTTCTTGCCGAGAAAGTTCTAACACTTGCCTTGTATTCAGCCAAATACAGTACATGGGAAATAACACACACACACACACACACACACACACACACACACACACACACACTTTCCTCAGTACTAACTTAAAGTACAATGTTGAAATTCTGCTCATGCAAGCTCTAGCCTATTAAATCTTCACAGGAAGACAAAACATTTGTTTCACTTTTGTATTCTCAGTATCTAATACCATACCTGGTACCCAAACATGTAACAAAACCTAAGAAAATTGGTTAACTTTTTACTTATAGAATTCTGTAATAAAGGCAACATAACCAGATGCTATTCTATTATTATACATGCTAAAACTACCTGCTAACCACAGATGGTGAAAGCTCTCTTCATAAAATCATAAACTTAAAATTTTAAACTATAAAATAAAATTAAACCAAGTATTAAACATCTCTTGCTCAAATTATTAAGATATTCTTTGTCCTAGAGTCCTTAAAGAGGCTGGCAATGACTTAAGAACACAGCTGCTAGGTGTGGTGGCAGACACCGGGAGGATCACAAGTTCAAGCCCAGCCCGGGCAACTTAGCAAGACCCTGTCTCAAAAAAAAAAAAAAAATAAAAAAAGGTCTTCAATTTAATCCTTGGTACTGTAAAAACAAATAGAAACAAAACAAAAGGGCGGAAACAAGAAAAGATAATGTATCTTTCGTCTTCTCATTCAGCACGGGTAAAAATGCTAACTAACTACATGTGAATAGAGCACAGGGGACAGAGATCATGGGCTTTGAAGTCAATTACAGCATTGTTGAAAATGGAAATGAACAAGAGAAATGTTTGCTGTCCATAAAACATAATTAAGTTTAATTATGGGAAGAAATAGCATCATGATATTTTGATCATGAGGAAATCAAGTTCCAGTCTAACCAGTCATGCAGAAGCCAAGCACAACAGTGTGAAATGCCCCAGACTCCTGATACCAGAGTGCAGAACTACAGGCTGCATTCCGGTCATTTCCGAGAGAGAATCACGGGTCGGCAGGACCAAAGGGACACCTCTCAGTCACCCAACAGTGAAAACCAGCACCGCGTTTTAAACATTCACACTTGATTGAAGTTTCTCTTCATGTCCATCCACTGCCATGATGACCTTTTATAATTTTCAAGGTGAGAAAAATATTTCATTTCCCAGGTCAAATGAATTACCCTCTCACAGGCAAGCCATGAACTGGAGCCTTGAGACAGCTCTGGAATAGAACTGGTCCACTCCTGATGTGTCCAGTGACCCCTCCCCCACCATCAAGGGTGAGACTGATAAAAGACTGTAAGTGCTATCCTTAATTACAATGTCATTTAGGAGCCAGCAGTTCTGAGCCCCTGCTCTCTCCCAAATATTAGAGAAGGCTTCTACAAAATAATGGGTAATTTATTTAAACTGTAGGTTTACTTAACTAAGATTACAAAAGGAAATACAACAAGTTATACTGTCATATTAAGATAGCTAACATACGCAATGTTTCATGGGTCCAATCTGGCCTTAAGTTAGTTTATACAGGATATTAAAAAAAAAAAAAAAAAAAAAAACTAAGGCACAATGGATCTAACATGGCAAGAGTCCTGTCCACTGGTACCCTACTACTCCCCGAAAAATAATTTTTATTTTGAGTTACACTGGCATCTGAGTGCGAACTGGGGAAAAATATGGAGATGCTGAAAGATACTGCCTCTGGTTAAGCAGGAAGCAGTCATTACTCCTATCAATACCATTTACACATTCTTGGATAATTTATCTCCTCCAACCAAACTATTTATGCACAGCATCTTTAGAAAATGAAGTAAGTCTTTAACTGGTAGACAAACTTGAGATAATGACTTTTCACACTGGGGTCTTGTTTCAGATGGCTAGAAAAATAAAGTATAAACTAGAGTTTTGGTCAGAAGGGCATAAACAAAGGGGAAAAGGAAAAGCTAATACTCCCTATACAACAGCTATAGAAGACAAATTCAATTGTAAGTTTTTTGTTTTTGTTTTCAAAAATGAAGACGTATTTCACTAGATCTGAAGAAAGACACAGTATTCTAGAGTAGAAGGTGTCTGCCTCAGCTCTGTCTTCACTTTAGCCCCTTTGTTAACTTCTGATTCAATTTCTCTCTACTTAAGAGGAAAGTTGAATTCAGTGAGTGCACAATGACCCTTCCCATTCTAGCTGTCTACATGATTTGGTCAATCGTCAACAATTGTGAAGAAATATTCTCTTGCTTTTCAAATGCAGAGATGAAATTGTGTTTAGTGGTTTGGGGTTTTTGGTGATGATAATATTTATACCAACTGAGACTAATTATTTAACCAGGATGATATGAAAGTATTTTTATGTTTTCTTTGTTTAAAATGTATCCAAAAGATTCAGTGCCATACCCCAAACCACAGGGGGATTACAGACCTCTCTGGAAATATCTGAGATACCACTGAGGAATTTCCATCCTCTCAGTTGATAATTTTCATCAAGGGGCTGATGACACACAACAATCTAGCACTGGAGTCAGATGGATTTGGGCTCAAATCCTGCCCCAACAATGGCTACAGCGGAGGGGACTCTGGGCGGGTAACTCAGTCTCCAGCATGACAGCAAGTGCAAAGTGCTAGCTCACAAGTGCACAAATCTGAAATGCAAGGCCTCATAGAATTATAAACTAAAAACTAGGCATGTATCCACATCACATTATTATTAACTTTGATGTAAGATTTTCCTTTAACAGGACAACAAAGATTTTTCTTCTTTACCTAGGTATTACTAATATTTTTCTAGTAAGTGGAGTTTCCTGTAGCCTAATGGGTTAAACAGTATTATCTCAAATTAAATCAGGGGATGGAAAGCAATTAAAAAGCAAGCTTTGGTCAGTAACATTTGTGTACTATTTTTACCTACAAAACTTCAATTTCTGAACACAAGGCTTTAAAATGACAATTTTCTCCCTTACATGTAACGTCTTACAAAGTTAATGTTATATTCACATCTCATTAATACCTCACAGAAACTTCATTCTAATTTGCTGGGGAGGGGTGGGAATCGCTGCTTGTTGACAGCCTGCCCTACGAAGTGAGCTCAAGGCCAGCCTGAACTGCATAGCAAAACCCTATCTCAAAAAACCAACAAACAAAAAAAATCATTGCTCAAATTATTTATAGACACCATTTTCCCTATTCTTCTTAAAGATACTCTATTTGAAGTTCCTGAGCTAGTTTCTCTTTCTGCCTAATTCTTTCAAGTCCACATCAGCTCCTTTCTTGCACTTTCTCCAGAATATCAGTGCCTCACAATCTTTTTCAGTCAAAGCAAGGAGAATTACGCTTGGGCATTCCTATCGGAGGCACCTGCCAAGTACAATCCAGGGAGAGGAAGATGAAGACCTACAGTAAGGTCTCCCGAGGGGCATTAGCACAGCTGAGCATCTTCGCTGGCCACTGTGCCCCACCTGTTCTGCCTTCACTCCTCAGGCAGCCACTCCTCAGGCAGCGTCAGCTTTCTCCTCTTCCGCTCAGGCATAGGTCCTGGGGCTTTGGCCTGGCTCACCTTAGGAGGGCTCAGAGCACCAGTCTGGAAGCAATGTCACTTCGAATATAAATCAATCTTTTTCGGTTGCTTAACTTTTTTGAGTCCTCACATAATCTTTTAAGATTCTTTTAAGTATTTGCTTTAAAAAAAAAAAAAGCCAAGCATAGCTTCCCTGTGATCCCCTATTTGGGAAGATGAAGCAGAGTTTGAGGCCAGCCTTGCCTCAATAAACAAACACTAAATAAGTAATAAACAGTATAAACATTTAAGGAGCATGCATCTTCAGCATGCTCAGTATGCTCAACATGGGGGTTATACTGCCCTCCAAGGAGCCAACTGGTTCTGGTAGTGGACAGTGAAAAAAAATTTAATATTACAAAAACTCAGGATCCCTCAAAAGCTCAACCCTACTCAATGAATTCTTACTCCTTTGTAATTAAATCTGGCAGGGCTGGGTAGCAATTAGAAGGGTCTCAAAGGACTCTTTGGGAAAGCAATAATGAAAACAAGGGGAAGAAAAACTGAGATGAACTGATGAAATATAAAGTTTCTCTTGATGTTACCTTCTCTGAGGTAAGGGAGTACCCCCATGCTTTAGCCAAGCCCTCCCAACCACTGCCGTAAGCACTGCAGTTAATCAGACCTAAAACAGCATTGGAATAAGATCCTCCTAAAAACACAAGCCCCACGGGCCTGCACTTCCTAATAGTAAAGGGAGACACTGCATCAGATAAAAGCCTCCCAGTTGCTAAGGAACAGCCAAGCCCTACCTGGCACTGAGGTTTGCGAAGCTTCCATCTCAAAAGCCTCAAAACAGAGACAGATTAATGAGACTGAGTTTCAAAAATATCTTAACTGACCCCAAAGCACAATCCTTGCTCTATTTAATGGTGCTTCTTGGTATGAACAAAGAATATTCAAAGAAAGTACAATTCCAGTAAAAGTTAGAGGTGGTACCTGGCATCAGGCAGAGGAATGACACACATCTCTTGCCTGTATGTCCACCACAGGAGACTGGGTATGGACTACCATGGCCACCAAAATCTCTGCATCCCTAAGTCCTCACACAAATGGCACAGTGTTTACACATAACCAAGGCACATCCTGTACATGTAATCTCCACATTAGCTGCACTGTTTAGGAAATTGTTTAGGAAAGGACAAGTGCAAAAAAAAAAAAATCTATATATGTTCAATACAGACTATTTTTTCATAGTATTTTTGACCCGTGGTTGGTTGAACTCACAGATACAGAAACTGAGGATGTGGAGGGCCAACTGTGTACTGCTTCTCACAATCTGGTTTTATCACAAAATCTGCTAAAAACCAGAAGCAGACAATTCTAGGCAAATTGTCACTAGTGGTTAAAACAGTTTCTTAAATTTCAGTCCTGTCTGAACTATAATGAGGCAGCAGGATAATCTAGCATTACCCCAAACTCTTAAGTAAAATCATAGCCAATGTCAGCATCTCTTTCAAATTTTTCCTGCATCTGTCTTTCAGTGTCTTTCTCCATTACTTGTGTCCTTTGTTCAAATGGCTAGTACACACGAGGCATGCTTCAAAGATAACGTCTCTGCGCTAAAAAAGAAGTAGAAAGAGACAAATATTAAGAGGTCTGAAAACCGCAAGTAAAATATTTTAACTATAAGAAGACTAGAAGGGTGGGGACCATATTAGGAACAGCTTCAAAATAGCAACCAAATAGATTTCTACCTCAAATATCAAGCTCTCTCTTCCAGCTGGGTGTGGTGGCAAATGCCTATAATCCTAGCACTGTGTGAGGCTAAGGCAGTAGGATAGCAAGTTCAAGCCTACATAACTTACAAAGATCATGTCACAAAATAAAAAGATTTTTTTTTTTTTTAAAGGGCTGAGGATGTAGTTCAGTGTAAGGCTCTGGGTTCAATTTCTGGTGCTAAAAAAAAAATGTCCCTTTCCTTCCTTTGTCATTCTCAATACATTATGCAAGGTTTTAATGTTTCTAACCTATCTTAAACCTCACCTTTAATTGATCCTACAAACATGCTGTAAAATTTTTATTCATACCAGGACTACAACATATTAAAGACTCTATGCTTTTAAGTCAAATTTCAAAAATCCACTCTCCCAATTCCAGTGAGACAAGAGGTAAAAACCCTAGTCACCCGATTGTCCTGAGTGGTTTGCATCCCTCAAGGTCACTGTGAAGATGATGTCCATTCCACAGGAAAGGTGCCATCCTAACACCTGCCCACATCAGAATTTCTGCCTTCCATTTACATTAGTTGAGTATAGAGGTACAAAGGTTTCTATTAATCAAACCCCACTGCAAGCTGTTCACTTTACTGTCTACAATCAAAAAGAAATGGCAAACAAGCTTAGCTCCAAAGCTGGCTTTCTTCACTGCTCCTGCCCACCTCGCCTCCCTGTCTTCACCAAAGTTCTCATTTCTACCTGTCTTTATCCCGAATTTTCATTGCTTTTCGTGCTTTTTGTTGAACCCAGGGCCTTTGCACTGAGCTACATCTCAGTCCTTTCTAAGACAAGGTTTCACTACATCATTATTATTGCCCAGGCTGGTCTGGAACTCACTGTGATCCTCCTGCTTCAGCTTCCCAGAATGCTGGAATAACAGGTATGTGCCACCATGCTGGCTTTAGATTGCTTTTGATGAAAATAATGAGATAACTTTTTTTTTCAGTCAGGTTTGGATCTTACGGGAAGTAACAGTGGGAATTCTAATGGAAATCATTTTACACTTAGGACTGTGTCACGATGCATAGTATGCCCTCCTAATGGTCTCTATGGAATCCAAGATCCATTTGACTCTGTGAACTTGGTAAACATACTCGAAAGCCATGGAAAAATTACATCTATGGAAGACAGAGTGAAGTCTAAGAGCATCTTAAGTTAGACTTTTCTGTCTAAGATACTGACAGATCTTCAAATCTGTACATGGCACCAGCATGATTACTTTCATCCAAATGTGTACAGTCGGTATGTAAGTTTTCTGTCATTGTGACAAAACACCTGAGATAAACCACCATTTAACAGTCCAATTATTTAAATACAGGATGGTAAAAAAATTGCATTTTTCCTTTAATTTTTATAAACAGGAAATATAAAAATGACAATTTTATCATACTTACTCAATACATGAATTGGTGGATGGAATGACACCTACCCAATAGTATGTAAACAAACGTAGTACCCAAGTGATGATCAGAGTAAACTGTTAGTAGTTAAAAAGAGGAAAGATTTATTTTGGCTTTCAGTTTCACAGGTTTTAGTTCATGGTTGGTTGGCCTTCTTGACTTGGGGATGGCAATAGGGCAGAATATCACGGGAGGCAACACTTGAACAAAACTGCTTGACTAATGGCAGCTGGGCAGCAAGAGAAGAAGGAGCTAGGGTCCCATACACCCTATTAAGGGTAACCCCCAATGACCTACCTTCCTTCCACTAAGCCCTACCTCCTAATGTTTCTACTGTCTCCCGATAGCACCACAGGCTGATAACCAAGCCTTTTAGCATATGAGATGGAGGGATCCAAACTATTGCAACCAGAAAACAAAAAGACACTGTCACTCGATGTATGAATACTGTGAAACCAGTAACAATTTTACAATTTAGGAGGAGGCAGTCCAGTCCTAAAACTAACAATGGAAGAGAAAAACAAAACAAAAAATGAGGCAGAACAAACTTTATTTTCTCTGTCTAGAAAATTACCTTCAGAGTATGATGCTTGGAACATACAAAGTTAAAAGCAGTTTCTGAAAGTTTAATTCTAAACAAGGAGGGAACCAGTATGGAGGCTGAATTCTCAGAAGATGAGACACATAAACAGTGATTAATAAACGTGAAATCTGAACAGCTCACTGTGAGAAATCTTGGTAAACAGTTGTAACCAGAACCTGGAGATAAGGCTGCTGCTTCCCTACATCCACTCCAAATGCAAGGGTCTCTATTGTGGGTAGAAAAGCCTGGCTGTCCTGGACTAGACTCCTGGTAAAGGTATACAAGCACAGCAGTGGGGAGTTAACACGGCCTGCCTGCTTGAGTACACGCATGAATGTTCCATTGGGCTACTTGTACCACAGTTGGTAGAAGTGGTATGGTCATGCATGGGTCAGTCACACATGTACCAGTGGCAATTCAAGCAGCTGGCAGCAATACATACGAATTGTAGCCCTGGTGTAAAATATGTTAAATCAGCAGCAGCCAGCAAGGTATACAAAAGTGTGTTCAAATATACTTGCTTACGTCCTCTACTCTTTGAGGCTGAAACAGGCATCCAAAGCCTGTGCTTGGTGCACAATGAGCAGTCAAGCATTTTTCAACCACTCATATATTACCAGATTGAGGAAATACCTCAGATTTAAAGATCTTGTTATGGAAAGGCATCCATACCTGAATGCTGGTTTTATGGGTGGCACATCTCCTAGATCTTCCAATCTAGTAATCTTAGATGGCTCACCAGGGACATATTTGGTTTATTTTCTGATAAGAGGCTCTTGCGTCTGTGGCACTCTTTAACTGCCAGTGTAGTGGCCCAAGAAGCAGGATCGGTCACAGCCCACTATGCCATGCTGAGGCAGGAGTAACTTCACAGTGACACAAATGAAATCTGGAGGGTTAGATTTAGATCGGTTCTCTTGTTCTGATAATGAATGATCTGCAAACTATCTGGTGTACTTATTAAACTTGAAGAAATTGAGAATTAGAAAAATCAGTGTATTTCAAAGGTTCATATGTGTCACTGGGAAATTGATTTGGCCTCTGCACAGCACAGCGGGCCTGGTGTTCTTGAGTGATCTTGTTTTTTGGGCCACTATACAGGAGTTAGTGTACCACAGATACAAGGGACTCTTATAAGAAAGTAAACCAAATATGTCCCTGGTGATCCATCTAAGATTACTAGATTGGAAGATCAAATTATTCAAGATACATGTTAAATACTGCCCCAATGTTCTAGAACTCGCAATGCTTAACTCTATCAGTGAGTTGAACTAAAAAATATCCCTGCCTAAAAGACCTAATGCTATCTTGGTCTATAAAATTATATAATTCTTCGTAAAATACTGTTAATTATTGCATTTCTTTGAATCCCAACAGACCTGTGAGGTACCAAGCAAAGCATTATTTGCAAGAAATGAGTATGAACATGCAAACTCTATTATGATACGTGATTATTACCACCCTAATTTATAGAAGGGAAAATCCACTTGCAAAAGCTAGGATTAGAGTACTTCCGTAGGGATGTGCCTTGTCTGCCTTACCAGGCTATTACACTGATCAAAAGAGGAGTTGGTGTTTGGTAGTCAAACATGGGAACCATACCAGTAGGTTAAACCATATCTGTGGCATCACTGTGGTCCATTCTGAAACAGGACATTGACAAACCATCAGTTTCTAGAAAGATAAAATGAAAGGATCAGAAAAATCAAATGCAGCTTAATATGAGAAATTTGCTGGCCAGGAGTGGCTATTTAGAATCAAAAAGGGTCCTGGGAGTTTAAAAGAAACAGGCTACACGTCACACATAAGAGGGAGTTCATTTATTTTGAACGTCACACTGAGAGCTGACCCAAAATATATAGAACCTCCATGGAAATGGACCAAAAGCAAACAAGAATGGAAAAATCCCTGTGAGTGCCAACAAAGTACAGGCAGGATGCTGACCTGCAAGAAAGCCTACAAGAAAACATTTTCTCTAACCAGGAGACTGGCGGGAACCTGAATTTTAGATAACTGTCAAGATTTTGCTGAAAGGGGTTTGTATCTGAAGCCCCACAGGTAAAACAGATGAAGAAAAACATGTTCTTCAAGTTCTTGTTTTTTCTGTCCCACTATGAGAATATACATGTTACCCAGCATTTGCCAGAGTCAGCTCTTTGCTGATGCCTAGATTCCCAAGCACTTGTCTATTCAGCAGGACTCTAGACGCCTCCAAAATAACTTTGAGAGGCCACACTGGTAGCACTCAAGTCATCCGATGTAGTTGCACAATCTTTTCTGTAGCTTTGGAATGAATATTCATTCCCCATCAACTCTTCAGCAAGTTCACCTCAGAGGAGGGGGTCTCAGATTCTGCTGTGACTTGATAGCACGAAATCCACCTGACCATCGTGGTTTCCAAGAAAATGGCATTGTTAGAAAGTTCATCTGCACTGACTGGGGAGACCCTTCTCACTTCTAGATCACTGACTAGTCCTCCAGTGTTTCCATCTGCTGACCCCAAAACGCAGTGACAACACCACGCCCTTCTCTTAGTGCTAGCTTTTACCTAGAGGGAGAAAAGAAGGCCAAAGAGAAAGGGGATCCCAGTACCTCAGTCAGCCTTAGGTAACTCTGCAACTCCTCTTGGGGACCCAGATCTCAATCTCAGATCATGAATACCTCTTTTTGCTTACTACAATGGAGTCTTATCCACTTGAAAGAGATGGTTTTACACACCAGTTACAAACAGAGCCGAGGCACCAAAGTGTAGGATAGATACTAGCTAATGAGATCTCCTGAGTCCCACACATTCCTTAGCTGTGCAAGATGGCACCACCTTTTTTTCCCTCCATGAAAACCAGACATGCAGTTTCCATTAAACAGCACTTCCTCTTTTTTAAAAAATTATGTGGTACCTCATAAAATGGCATATAAAGACACACAATGCTTCTTAAGACACTACGCAAAACATTTTTGTTTCATTTTTCCTTAAAGAATCATGAGGGAAGAAAGATGAAATTAGGGTTAAGATTTAAACACCTGCACACCACTGAGTCCTACACAAATCCTTCCAAAGACAGGCTGGATGCCACACCTGGAGTCTAACAAAAGGAAAAACCCCCCACAAATTTCACATGTTTCTTAAAAAAAAAAAAAAAATCAACCTGAACATCTCTTCCTTTTTCCGGTTCTGAAGCTAAAGTGCATAATGAGGCCACAGCCAGCCCCACATAAACAGTAAAGGCAACTCCACATTTTCATAAGATTGTAATCCAAATGGCCCTGAAGCAAGGCCAGCAGATTGCTATAGCTGCTGGTTTCAAACAGGAGCCTAAAGAGAATTCTTTCTGTGGTCTGTTGGCCATTTCAAAACTTTGGAAATGTAATGGTCAATTCATCAGAAAGAAATAGCAAGTGAGTGTGGCGGACTTTTGGGGGCCTGAAGGAGAGAGACCCTGGCGCCTCAGGACCTGTGCCGTGCAGTTGACTAGGGGTGCCAGGAGAACAAGGAGCTTAGCTCCTTTCCTCTCTGGGTGGCGGCTGTGTGTGTGGCAGACTTTTGGCGGCCCTAAGGAGAGAGACCTTGGCACGTCAGGACCTGCACCGTGCGGTTGACTCGGGGTGCCAGGAGAACAAGGAACTACCCCCTCTCTGGGGGGTGGCTATGAGCCCGCCTGCACTAGAGCTGAGAATCAAACATCTCATGTCATCCTACCCCTCGTCCCGTGTCCCCCACCCTTAGCAAGTGGGAGCCAGTGAACTACACATCTTGTGAAAAGATTGGCTATGTTATTTAGTATGAGCTCCCTGTATGCAAAGATATGGACAGCCATGTTAAAGAAAACAAGAGACAATATGACAGATAGTGAAGATCTCTGGTTGTCTAGCTTTGAAATTTATGCTTTCTTATGTCCCGTTCTGTTCTGTTGTGTTGTGTTTAATTTCACCCCCTTTAAAAAAAAAAAAAAAAAAAAGTTTGCAATGCAATCTGAAAGCATGCAGGAGAGCGAAAGTTCCTCTGGAAGCCTTGTATCTTCCATCAGTGTAATACACCAGCACAGAGGACTCTTCCATATGACACAGTAAAGGCTTGCTATAGACAGTTAGGTACAAACATAATTCCCATTCCTTCCAGATGAAAGGCTAAGGGCAAGGGCAAAGAGAACAAGTGGCCAGGCTACAAAGGGGCCTTTACAGGATTCAGCAGAGGAAGCAGCTGAATCAACAGTGTTCCAGTGCGGGCCTCAGCCCCAACCATCTCTTCCTATCCCTGCTGTCTAAGCTGCCTGACCTTACTTGCTCCAGAACAACAAGATTAGGAGAAAATGAGAAGAGAAACAGCAAGGCAAAGATGTCCCGTCCCTATCAGTTAGGTGTTTTATGGACCTCTTCCTTTTTCCTTCCCTGTGCTAACCCTTCCTCTCCCCTCTCTGCTCCTACCCTTCTGTACTGATCCTGTCTCTTTAGTGGCCCTTCAATGGACATGGGCTAGTCTGTTTTGTTTGAAACAAGCAGATTTTTCACTGAACCTGCTGCCAGTCTCAAACACTGACTTGATTTTTCTTTATATCACGCAACCCTCTCATTTCTTCACTTAATACTCATTCCTAACCCCTTGGAAATTTACTCACTGAAAATATCTTACAAGATCACAGTTCAGCAACCAAATTAAGTGGCTTATTTTCCAGTCTTCCTCCTGACTTTCCCACAGCACCAACTTCCCTGGAGACCCTTCATGTCTCTTCTTCCAGCTTCTTGTAAAAGGACACTATCCCCAAATTTCACTTTGGCCTGCCCTCTCCAGGCTCAGTACCCTTCTCTTCCCCCTGTAAGATATCTCCCTGAGCTACAGCCTAGATTAGACTGGTTAGAAGCACTGGCCCTAGAAACCGGTAGCTTGGGTTAGAATCCCATTTCTACCTTGTATCAAATTTTCTCTGCTGTAAAACAGATAATTAATGATGCTCACATCCCAGGTTTGTATGGAGGAACCATTCATATAAACCATAAGAACTCAATGAATGTCACCCTATCCTATGTATGCTTCACATGCCACTCCTATCCAGATACTGAAAACAGTTTCTTCTTCAAATTCTGCAGTTGTTCCTTGGTATCTGTGGGGAATTAGTCCCAGGATACACCCCACACAAATACCAAGTGCCTTACATAAAGTGGTATTTAAACCAGCAATTGCATATAACCTATGTACATCCTCCTACATACTATTTTTCCCCTTTGTGGTGCTGCAGATTGAGACCAGGGCCTAAAACAGGCTAAGTAGGTGTTTTACCACTGACTTGTCTCCAGTTCTGCTCCCATATACTTTAGATCATCTCTAAATTATTTATAATACCTGAAACAATGTGAATGCTGTACAGAGTGGTTATACTACATTATTTATGAAATAATAATAAGGGAGAAAGTCTGTCATGGTTAGTACTGATGAAATTGGGGAGGGGTATTTTCTAGGCATGTTTGGTCGAACCCTGCAGAAACCAAGGGCTGGCTATACATCACAAAAGCGAACTGCTTTACAATGCTTGACAGTCATTATGATGCCAAGCTTACTACTTTAAAACTACTTACTTATATTATTAAACAATGTGTGAAGGAGATGACACCATTACACTTAGCCCACTACCAGCTCCCCACTGAGTCAGTAAGGGGTGAGAGTTGCAGTGGGGGCTCACAGATGACAGTGATTCGTGACTCATTAATGAAGAACTAAAGCAGTAACTTCAACTTTGACAAGGCCACTTAGACACAGTGTTCACTTTCTTTTAACATTAAGATCTTCATGCTTTTTATACCATCACCAGGAAGTAAAAAGAAGACAGAAACTTGGTAACATCTAATTACACTTAAGTGACAGGCCTGTAGTTACACACTTTTCCACACAAGTAACCTTTTAAGGAAACATCTACCAGAAGGGAAGTGATAAATAATACAAAGTTATTCAGCAAATTATAATTCATTTTCCTGACTCCTTTTCCTGAGGTAGTGGGGATTGAATCTTGTGTGTGTTAACAAAGATGTCTACTGCTGAACTATACCTCCAGTCCTTTCAAAAAATTTTTATTTTAAGATTGTCTAAGTTGCCCAGGCTGGCTTCCCACTTGCTACCCTGCCAGTCTCCTCAGTAGCCACTGTACTTGGTTATAATTGTTTTTAAAATGGTTGAATGCTAAAGTTATAAAGTGGGGTAGGGTTGAAGAATATAAGGATACCTTTACTTTTAAATTTTGATGCTGTTCAAATTTCACAAAATTAAGATTAAAACTGAGAAAAGTTTCTCATAAGCAAGACAGCAGAGAAGACTTGTCAACATTACAGACTCAGCAGGGATCAGGACACTGATCTGGCTCCCAAGTCTAAGCCTCTTCCACCTCTGGCTTTTCCCCCGACACACCTTCATACCAAGCCAAAATAGGAACTCTACACATCCCACCAGCAGGGGTGTGGGTAGCTTATGTACTGTGGTTGAACATAAAATCTTTTTCAACTCATGAAGAAGCAAAGCAAGGGTTCATCTAAAAATAGCAAGCCAGGAGCAGTACAGTGTGCTTAGTTACTGGGGGAGGTTGAGGCAGCATAGTCCCTCAAGCCCAGGACTTAGAAATCAGTCTGGGCAACATAGTAAGGGAAACCCTATGTCAAAAAAACTTTTTTAAAAAATTTAAAACAAAACAAAACAACAACAACAAAAAAACCAAAAGCAGCCACCACTATTTTTCATCGTATGACTGTACCCGCCTGATAAAGGTGGACATGCAGCAAAGACCACTGATTCATAGCAGCCTTGGGGAATGTGCACAGTAGCCACTCAGGAGACTGTGGCAGAACAGCAAGCTGGCGGCCAGTGGGGTTCAAAGTCCGTGATATTTGGCAGAGATGTCTCAGACTGGAGAAACACTAACTCTCCCACTAGCCCCGCTGAAAAGTAGTTTCACGCCACTTGTGTATTTGGGAGACGCTAAAGACTAAATGCAGGGAAAGGGTCCACAACACAACTGTCTATTGCTGAAAGACAAAGGAAGAGAAAAAGAAAATCAAGCCCAAAGAATAAGAAAATTAGAAAACAAAAACCCCTGTTGGCAAGGTATGTCTCTGTGTGCGGCCAGTATGAGGTAGGGAATGAGTGGTTCTTCGTATAACATTGAGGTCTCTGAAGAAAGGCAAGGGAAAAGCAAAATAGTGGAGAATGGCCCGTTCAGGGGGAGGCATCCAGCCACATATGGACTCTGAGAGGCAGCCCACGGGTTGTGGTTCTACTGACAAGGACGGCCAGGGACCCCAAAGAGCCCACGATATGAGATTTCATGTACGTATAATTTCTATACTTGATTAGAAGTACAGAATGATTGCTGCTATTTTTGCATTCAAAGTAGGATCACATATCTGAATTAACCAACAGTATGAGGTTAGCTACACATGGTACTGATTATGATTTTCCTGTTTCCTCCCATGTGAAACGAAAGGCAAGAGGAAAATGAAGAAGTGAAGCACACGGTCTCCACCAGTGGAGCCTGTGCAGTACCAAGGAGGACCAAGGAGCAGGATAAACACTACTGTGTCTAAATATTCAGAAAGGGAAGAGGAGAAACGATGCTGCAGCCCCAGCCACCCTGGTCCAGCCACTGCACAGCTAGGATCCCTTGGAAAATTCTCTGGAGAGGTAATTAGTAACTATCCTTGCCTAGGTTTAGAAAACGGAGAAGACCCCTTCCAAGCACAAAGGGCCTCTTTCCTCCACACTCAAGTCCCTAATTCCCTGGGCTTCCTGCTATAAACCCCAGTGTAAGAGTCACACCCACGCCCTAAAACTTCCCAGGTCTGGGGCAGAAGGGAGATAACTGTGGATGGAGAAAAGAATTTCAGTCTTCTCTGCCTATGGATTTTCTTCACATACTTAAAGCTTCATTAAAAAAAATTTAAAAGCTTCCAGTCAACAGCAAAATACTGTCAGCTGGGGAGGAATACCAATTCTCTGTGAAACCAAGAAATGAAAGATTTTTCATAAGAGAGGAAACTGATCTCTTAAAAAAAAAAAAAAAAAAAGCAGCTCTATCATGCCCCAAGGAGGGCCTCTGGCTCTCAGGAAAATCCTCGGCATTGAGAGCACCGTGGCCAGAAGGGAATCACAGTCTCCGGGGTTTCACAATGAAAGGCATCGCAAGAGGCCAGGTGGAAGAGTTCTGGATAAGGACTCCAGGGGCAGATCACATTCCTGACAGAAAAGCAAAACAAGACAGCATTGCTTGGTGTCCTGGTCCTCTACCTGCCAGGAGCCTCATTCAAATACAACAGACCGGTGAATAAATGTTTGGCTTCTGGAGACAGCATCAACATCTTTAAAAGATAAAAGAAGGAAAGAACATGGCAGCGAAAGGGAACAACAGCTGCCGTTTACAGAATGTGCACTTTTGGTTTCTGGCATTATTCTCAACACTTTGTATAAATCGTTCACCATACTTACTTCTCCCAACAACCCTGTGAATGTAGTACGACAGCGTCATTTCAGAGAAGACACAGAACCGGGATTTCAAGCCTGTGTTCACGATATTACTTTCTCACTGATAACAATCTGGGATGAGGATGAGAGGACAGCTTTCAGTTTACAAGGATTCACATGGGTATGTCCTTATAAAACCTGGAAGTATGTTTGTGTGTCTTGTAATAAGGATCCCGTAACTATGTAAACTCAAATTCCTATGAACAACCTGGGTCTATTCCTAGGCTCCAGAAATTAACAAAAATCTGAAGGCGTAAGAATGTACGAGTAACAATTAAAAGCCCATTTATAGGTTTGAGTGAAGAGCCAATATGCCTGAATAAAATGGAAACTGCCAAACAATTCTAAGGACCACCTTCCTCCCACTCACTACCAGCTACTCCTACTGAGAAGGTATAGGTACAGCATTTCTTTATTCTCCTTGATATGATGGCAAGAATAGGCTAAAAATCCAAAACCAGCCAATGTATTTTATAAAAACATTAGTCACAGGCCAGGTATGGTGATACACACCTACAACCCCAGCATTCAGGAGGCTGAGCAAGAGGACTGCTAAGTCCAGCACTAGCCTGGGCTACAAAGTTAGTTCAAAAGCAGCCTGAACTGCACAGTGAAACCCTGTCTTAAAAAGACAAAAAACAAAACAAAACAACAAACTGTTAATCATAGTCATGATACACCAGTAAGTGGGGCAGGCAGGTTGAGGGAGGGAGAAAAAATTCACTCATTTCTCAACCTGAAAAGGAACAGACACAGGGGAAAAAATTTCTTTGCTTGTAGAGATTCTTGTTGATGGTAGTATTGGCAATGCCTTTACTGTCAGCCCCATTCCTAAAATCTAAGAATGGATAGAGGCAGACAGTACAATTTCCACAGAAAAGCATATATAGTCAGCATGACAGTGAGCATAATTATGATCCTCATTACAATTCTAGGGTAACAGCATTCATGAAGGTGAGGCAGGCGAATCGCCATGAGTTGGAGGCCAGCCTGGGCTACTTAGTGAGACCCCAACTCAAAAAAGAAAAAAACAGAAAAAGAAATTTCTAGGGTAAGTCTGAGCATTTTAAAGAAGATGCATAGTACCTCTCTCATTTCAGCAGTGTGTCTGTTTTGGTGATGGGTGGGCAAACACTAATGGTCAGTTCCTACTAGGAATGAAGATGCTGGCCAGGCCACAGGCCACTTCTCTGGCACTATTCTAAGAGGTACAGGCATTAGACAAAGTCTTGCAGAGGGGACCGCTACATAAACGGGACATCTAAGAAAAAAAAAAAAACTAGCCAAAACATGTTTCTTAAGAAATAATCCTGAATTCAACAGCAAAGATGACAAAGAGTGCATACATTTTCAGTGTAATATTAACTAATAAACTTCTTTAAAAACAGATTATAGCCGGGTGTAGTAGTGCACACCTGTGATTCCAGCACTTGGGAGGCTGAGGCAGGACAATCACTGCGAGTTCAAACCCACCCTGAGCTACAAAGTGAGTTCAAGACCATCCCGAACTGCACAGTGAGACCTTGTCTCAAAAAAGACAAATAAAACAAAACAAAAACAAATTATAAAAAAAAATCATGACCTTCATAAATATCATACTTGTAACCTCAGAATTCGCTTATGTAAGGCTAGGAATGCAGCTGAGTGGTAGAATGCTTTGCTTGGTATGTGTGTGAGGTCCTGGTTTCCACCCCTAGCACTGCACCCCCAACACAAAAGAATTCTCATACACAGACCACTTTAGCAAGGTTAATTTTCAACTTCTAAAGACTGCAGAATCTATTGGTAGTACACAGATTCATTAAATCAAAAAATATTTAAGGAGCAACTGCTATGCTAAAAGACCTACAGATCTTGGGATAAACATCCCTATCACTGGATGAAAAAGACAAAAAAGTTTTTAATTACAAACCTATTTCTGAAGTTTAATGTTTAAAAAAAGCCAAACCTGCCTCTGTGTTTTTACGATTCTGGTGCTCCACCTTTGGTATAATTTATAGCTAGGGTCACCTTGAGATCTGGGTGACCCTCAGAGAGGTGACTTGTCCAAAGAGCACTGTGGAGGCAGCTGGGAGGCCCCCAGGGGACATGGATCCTAACTATTATTACATGATTGTTTAACTTACTCTCAATGACTTAAAAATTGGTAATAAACCTTCCAAATGTTTTTTAGCAGTTCAAAAATACTGTTTAGTAGCCCACATGATTCTACAAGCAGCTCCTTTGCTCACATCAGGCACAGAAACAGAAGCCTGGGAGTATGCATTCCAGTTCCATCCTTAACACTCAATTAGCTTCCTCCCGAAAAAACATGCTGAGGAAAGATCACTTCAGCTCCCTGCCAAACCCTTCCCATTTCTATTTCCTCCACTCTTACCCAAGACCTGTAAGAAAGGTCCCTGAAGTATCTGCCCCAAGCTCAATGAGGGATGAGGGCCACTTCCTTGCATCCTCAACTTCATGGAAAACTATCTCGACCCCGACGATTTGTTTAACGTCTACTGTCAGAAAATAGTATGCTTCCCTTGAGGAACTGTCGTGGTTTCTTTTTTCATAGCTTACTAGGGACCGCACTTTCTGTGTTCCTTTTAGTCCCAGGATGCATTCAAGTGCCTGGCTGAACCTGCACGACGCAGTAGAACCCTATCACTTAATGAGCACCCTGATTGTTCACTGAATGATCTATACCACTTTCTACCTCATCCCTGACCCTACTATGGTTCTTTTCAAGTTTCAAAATACATTTTGTCTTTTTTCTTTCCTTGTTATTAAAGAAACCTTATTCATGGCTGAAACAATCAGAAAATTCCACGCTGGATACAACATCTTACTGCCTCATTAAAAAAAGTAAATTTTGTATGTTCTGCAATGTATTACCATCTCATCAAACAAATGTCTTAAACTTTATACTTTTTCCCTGACATTTTACAGATTAGAAATATTTAAGATCAAAGACGCTTTCAATTCACTGATGAACTTCTTTCACAGCTAAAATATAACATGATCAAAGATGTTATTAATATAGACTGAACGTTTAAAGAGGCAGGGACAAAGCTAATAAATGTAACACCAATGCTAATGTTCTATTACTAAGAGTTAACAGCTACAATGTAATCAAAGTGGCTTATAAGCCAGACACAAACCTCAACAACTCAGTGCTAGGAGGTCGCAACTATTATTTCCCATTTTATGGATTGAAAAAACAAGACGTTTACTTGCCAACATCATACAAGGCAACAAGTAGCAAGAGGGAACTACAGCTCACATTTGTTTTTTGGGGAGTTGGGTACCAGGGATCTAACAACACACAACCTCACGTTTGCCATACAGGCACTGTGCCACTGAGCTATATGCCCAGCCCAACCCACATTTGCTTAATTCGAAAGCCACTCTACACTGCCTCCAAAAGATGTATTTTTTTCACTTTATTAATGAAGTTTTAAGACAAAAAAATTGTGCCAGGCATGCTGGCACAAGTCTGTAATCCTAGAGAGGTTGAGGCAGGAGTATCATGATGAGTTTGAGGTCAGCCTGGCTATGTAGGGAGTTCAAGGCCAGCCTGAACTACATAGAACTGTCTCAAAAAACAAAGAAACAGGGCTGGGGATTTAGCTCAGCGGCATAAGTGCCAGCCTTGCAAGCATGCGTTCGTGAGTTCAATCCCTGGTACCGATTAAAAAAAAAAAAAAAAAAACACAACTCATAGAAAGATCAAGCCAGCATAGATATTTGATTTCCAAGCCCAGATCAGAAACATTACATGAATAATCAAAGTGTCACGAAGTGACAGGTGGGAAATGAAGAGTGGGGGAGGGGAGGCAATATGACTTGTGGCAGAACAAATCGAAGTCGCTAAACAAAGACAGAGCTTTTAGAGTTGAAATTCGTAAAATATTCCCCATCCCTTTGGAGCTTCAGCATCCTGGTCTGTAAATGATGCTGAAGAATCTCAGCAGTCCTCTCCACCTCACAGGACTGCTCTGCGGTGAAGATCAAAAGATTTCTAAGAAAGGATACTGTATGAAAGGACCACATACATGAAAGGGATTATTAAAAATTGGGTTTGGTGCTTAAAGGGATAATCCTCTCTGCCTTTTATAACTAACTTTGCAAGGTTCTCAAAACTGAGACTTTACTGTTTAAAAATTTATAATTATAGTGATTTAGCGCCCGTCTGCATTTCCTTGGGTCTGTTCAGTAATCCTAAGTAGGAAAAGGGCAGAAGCTGCTACATTAATCAGCAAAAGGAAAGCTAACTCTGATATTAACATCCAAGGAAAGTCACTCACTTGAAGGACTGCCAAAGTTATCAGGACCTCATTTACAATGCAAGGTTAAAAAAAAAAAAAAAGGTTTAACTGCTGCCAGCCAAGAATCACAGGGAGAAGTATAATTGATATCCACAAGGCAGAACAGAGTACTGCGTCCAACAGTATGGATATGGTGATTACCTGAAAAGTTTTGTAAGGCTTGGTTGGTAAGCTTGGAAGCAATGGACAAATGTGTAACAGTTTTCAGCTGGTGAAGTTTGTTCTCAATCATACACAAACCATTCACCTTTCTGTTAAAAAATATTTAGGAAATTATTTTCTAACGGGGCAATACATTTGAGACAAGACATAAAGACTTCAATTTTTGATACAAAGACTAAAACCAACTTCGTGGTTCAAAGACTGTTCAAAACCTACGCGCTGAGTGTGTGCTGTGCAGACCAGCGTAGGGGGATAGAGGTTCAGCCTCCCTTGGGTTTGACAAGGGTGCGCTTCATCACCTCTAGGTAATTCGCTTCCCTCCACGGACACCCGCAGCCTGGACTTCAGGGCTCTGACAATGGCAGCAGTGGGATGGTGCGGTGGCGATCCTGACATGCTTCGGCTCCCGGGTGGTTAACGGGAATTAAACCACAGCAGCCCTCCTTTGTGGCGCTTTGGCCGGAACAGCAGAAAGGAGACAATGAGCGGTCTGTGCGCAGTTCCACGCCGATTGGCTGCTCTCTCCCCCTAGAAACCCCTGATGTCATGGGCCTGGAATGCAGGCAAAGAGGAAGGAAGGAGAGGATTTGGGGAGGGGGACGCCTCTCATCTCTTTCCCAAGCCAAAAGTCCCAAGATAAATCCGGCGCATTCTCGTGGTGAGTGGCAGAGCTTAGCGGGCACCAAAAACCAATCGCTCTACAGCACCACCCGCTTCAGCAAACAAATCCTGAACAAAAGCAACCCACAAAGATACTCCCTGATGTGACAGTGTAACGCGCTACAAACTTCTCGGGGTTTCACGAAACATCTCAAGTCTACGGCTTATACCGCTAGCGAAGCGGCACGCTCGGGCTTTGTCTCGGTGCCCCGCAGAAGCTCCACGGACCGATCCCGTTCCTCGGGAGCGGGGCGGCCGGTACTCCGCGCTCTCCCACCCAGCAGCAGGGGAGGAACAATGAGGGGGCCGCTCGGGCCACGTAACCGCCCAACTTTGCTCTCCGCACGGGGCGGGCGGCGGCGGGGGCCTCGGTGGGAGGAGGCGCCGGGTCCCCGCCGGCAGCCGGGGCGCACAGCGGGGAGACGGAGGCTGCCCTCGGGTCCCAGCCGCGCGGACGGCCCCGCCTAGGGCGCAGACGCTCGCAGCAGCGCCCCCTTCCCGGAGCTGCGCGCCCTACACCCCGAGCAGCCCGCGGCCGGAGGGGCCGGCGCCGCGGGACTCCAGGCCCGCCCGGAGCCCCCGCCCGCGCTGGTCCCGGCCCACGGCGCGGGAACAAAGCCAGGTCGGCGCCGGGACGCGGCGCGGCCACGCAGCGACTCTCCGGCCGCCCCGACGGCGCGCGAAGACGGCCGGACGCCGTGCCCCGCAGCGCCTCGCAGCCGCGCCCGGGGCCCGCGCCAGGCGTACCTTGTTCTTGACCTCGGCCGAGAGCCCGTAGGAAGGGCCCTTGTTGAAGTGGGTCATGGTGCCCGGGCGGCGGAAGGGGCTGCGCTCGGGTCGGGGTCTCTCGCGCTGCGCTTCCTCGCTCCTGGCCCCGAGAGCGGCGGCGCGGGAGATGCTCGGAGCTCCGGGCGGCGCGGAGACGCCCTGAGGCGACGGCGGGGCTCGGGGCTCGGCCCAGCGGGTCCCGCGGAACCTCGGGGTGCGCTCGGGAGTCGCCCTGGCTGCTGCGCTCGCTGCCTGCACCGCGGCTCGCACGGACTGGCCCCCGCCGCCGCCCCCAGGCTTTCAGGGATTGGCCGGCGCGCCGAGCCAATGGGGCGCCGCCTGCTCCCGCCTCCCGGGCGAGGGGCGGCCCTGGCTCCCTGCGCGGGTCCCGCCCCGCCCCGTTCCGCTCCGGCCTCGCGCCAGTCTTCCGAGGCCGGGGGTCCTGCAGCCGCGCCCGGCGCCTGGGGGCTTCCCTGCCGGGGGAAGCGCGCCTTCGCTGCCCGGCCTCCGCCTCCATGCTGCGACCACCTCCACGCGCTTCTTCCCAGCTCGCCGTCCGCCGCGTCCAGATGGTGGGGACCTTCCATCCGCTGCTGGAAACCCCTCCTCTAGAGCCTCCCAGGCCCACGTGCCGGGAAACAGAGGCTCTCCACGGACACCTGCGAGCTACCCGCACCTTGCAGTCTCCGCGCCTGTCGCCTGTCGCTGTGACCTCTGCCCTGCTGCTTCTGTGGGACAGTCAAGCTTCTCGGCCAAACTTGAACACACTGCATCCAAACTCCTGATTGCATTGCTGGAGAAACTGGCGACTGTGTCCTGGTAAACCCCAGGGCATTTCAGGTCCTTTTCAAAATTCGCATCCGTTCCTCTTTACAAATAACTTTACCCAAAGTTCAGATAGCCCCCAAACCCAGGCGTTATTGCTATCTGCCTATTTTCGTTTGTTGACTCAAAGAACCACTTTGCACAGAGAGATTGACCCTTTAGACCAGGAGCTCTATCCTTTCAAGTGTTTTCCCGCCCTCTCCTTCCTTTCTCCTGATCTCAAAATCGCTTGTTGGAGGAAGGTAACAGTTGTCATCCACCTGTGCTCATGATATATATCTCATGATAATATTCCTTGAAAAATTTATCCCATTTACTTGACCAAAATGACTTCAAGATAGACTTCCTATCAATCTTAGAGGTGAGAAATCTGAACCTCAGAGATGCCGGGTACCACGGATAAGGTTTACCACCTGCAAAGTTTCCCCTTGCCATTCCTGTCTGGTGCCCAGCCAGGACAGGTTTCAACCTTCTGAATCCTAGTGTAAGAGCACTTTTTGCCAAATATAAACTAAGGTGCCAGAAGACATTGCAGAATCAGGTGTGGGGCAACCTGTTTGAAAACAGGATTCCAAGTATGTCACTGTAATTGAACGACCCTGAAACAGAAATAATGGTAGCTTGAAAAGGTAAAGTACATAGCTATTCTTAACTTTACAAGAATTTCGAGGGGGAGCTTGCAGGAAGGGCAAAGAGGCAAACCGAGGAAAGTGAAATAATTTGTAAATGATTTGCTAACCCAGCCCGGAGGTAGTAAGGATAATTAAGGCAATCTTCCCACACAGAGATGTCACAACTGACCCATATTAGTGGGGCAAGCAGTTTAGGCTGTTTTTCCAGTAGTGTGACAATGGCCATGTGTCATCCACAAGGTCTCACCCATTTTTCTTCAGGACTCATGAGTGTCAGAAATGGTGGCTGGATATGAAGTACAAATCAGTGCCCGATCAGTAAAGCTTTCTGGCAGCAATCCACACCTGTTTCCACCCCACCCCAGTGGAGATGAAAACCGACTAAAATCATTTCAATCTCCTTAAAAAGCCTTTGGTAAAATTTCAGGAATTGTAATCAATTTTGTCTCGAAAAGCATGAATTTTGTTTAATTGAAGTTATTGTTTAAGGAATGGAGTTACAGTTTGGAATGATGACAGAATTCTGACGCAGAATAGTGGCAGAGGTCATGTCATAATGGAAACATACACTTACATGACTTTAAATGAATGGGAACATTTACTGCATTGTTTGATCAACTATTATACTACCAAGATACTTGAAGTTCTTTCTGACGTTACCACTGAACGTTTTTAAGCATTGTTAGTCCTCCTGTAATACAGCAGGCTCCTAAGACTTCCTTCCTTCCTATTTTAACTCATTGCATAGGCATACGCAATGCTATGTTTAAGAGTAAAATGCAAAAAACTTTAAGATGGAGATAACGGCTCTGTTGCAATATAATTGGTATACCACAAACTCCATGTATTTAAAGTGTGCAGTTTGCTAAAACACACACACACACACACACACACACACACACGCACACATACATCCATAAAGCTCCTTACCACACGCCTAGGTGAGATGGTCCCTCTCACCTATGTCTGATATACCATTCAATAGGCTGAGGCAACAGGATCATAAGTTTGAGCCTGACTAGGTGATTTAGCAAGATCCTGTCTTAATAAATAAATAAGGGCTAGGAATGTAGCTCAGCGATAGAGCACTTGCCTAGCCAGCAACTCCCAGTACCACCAAAAAAAAAAAAAAAGGATACTAAAACCAGCACAAGTAGACAACAAATATATTTCTCACCCTCAGAAGTTTCCTTATGTAACCCCTCCCTCCAACTGCTTGTTGCTATTCTACCTCACCAGGTAACCACTGACATGCTTTATGTTACTAGATAATAGTTTATATACCTAAGAATTTTGTACAAATGGAATCATGTATTCTGCATTCTGTTTTATCTAGTTTCTTTCATCAAAAGCACTTTGAAATTCACTCATATTGGAGCACATATCAGTTTATATTAGTTCACTGTATTCCATCATGGAAATATACAATAGTATGTTTATCCATTTGCGGGCTGTTGAACATTTTGATTGTTTACAGTTTGGGCAAATACAAATGTACTGTTACTTACACTAAATGCATGGAGAATTGAAAAAGTATTTAATGCTTTTAAACATTCTAGCTTAGTAACACGGTAAACTGTAGAGCATTTGCCAGTTGTTTGGGCTGGAGATGTGAGGCTGGGCTGTGGCTTCCTGCTGCTGCTCAGAGTCTCCCGAGTGCCACACTGAATACTGCTGGGAAAATATCAACATTCAAGACCGGATGCTACAGAACAGGTACTGCTTTCATACCACCATAAAGTTAAAGCATCCTAAGTCACTGCATGCCAGGGACTGCCCATAAAGTGACTGTAGACACTCATGCACAAAAATTATATGACATATGATTTCATTTCCCTCAGATAACTGCATACAAGTGGAAAGGCTGGATCATGTGAAAGGTGTATGCTTAAATTATGAAGAAACTGAAACTTTCTCCAAAATGGTTGTAGCACCAGTGTGGTTACAGGGATGATGCACTGGTAATAGAAAACATGGAAAGTGAAACCACGGATAAGGGGGAACCACTGTATGTCAGTCACGTGCTACCTTTCCCATAGGGGTGGCTTGTGGAAGGCTTGTCAAAGGCATCACCAGATTTCCTCAGGTCCAGCTACCAAGGCCAGCCTGCCAGAGTTCTATCTGGTGAAATGAATATGAAAGCTGAATATTTCAGTTACAACAGACAGAAAACAAAGTCAAACTGACTTGTAGATTTAATAGGTTCATGCAACAAAAGAGAAGACACAGCTTCTTGCATAACAAAATTCAGGGTCTCTGTGAAGAGCATCATGAGCTGATGTGTCTCCAAACACCTCTTACCTTCTCGCTTTCTCAACTCTGCTCGCTTAGTGTACACTCCCGTCCCCAACATCAGGCTTGTATCCTAACCTCTCAGCAACAGAACAACAGAGCAAGTACAGCAGAAAAGCAAACGATTTTCCAACAGTTCCAACAAAAAACCCAGAACTAGATCTGTTTGGCTTGGTTTAGGCCACTGACGTTAGTTAGATTTCTAGCACTATGACAAAATCAACTATAACCTGAAAAAATCAGCTGAAAAGATGGAAACTCAGGTAGTGAGGAGGCTGAAGCAGAAAAATCACAAGTCTGAGCCATATCAAAATAAAATAAAGGACTGGGGGTACCTTTTAGCATTTTCTAGATTCAGTCCCCACTATTGAAGAAGGAAGGAAGGAAAGAAGGAATGAAGGGAGGGAAGAAGGAAGGAGGGAAGGAAAGAAAGAGATAAAGATGGAAGGAGGGAAGGAGGAAGAAGGGAGAAGATGAAGGAGAAAGAAAAAGAAAGAAGGAAAAGGAAGGAAGGAAGGAAGGAAAGGAGATTGATTTATTTTGGCTCACAGGAGTTTCAGTCTGTGGTCACTTGGTCCTGTCACTGGGGCTGTGGCAGGGCAGAATATCATGGTAGGGAGCATGTAGAACAAAACTGTTTACCTCATGGTGGTTATGAAACAACAGAGAAAACAAGGGTTCAGGGTCCCAATATCCCCTTAAAGAATATGCCTCCAGGGGCATAACTTCCTCCAACTGTGCCCCGTCTCTTAAAGATTTCCCCACCTCCCAATACCATCATAGGCTAGTGACTAGCATTTAATACGTGCCCTTTGGAGGACATGTCATATCCAAACCATGACAACTAGGTATATCTCCAGATACCATATGGACATGTGGCCATAGAGAGGACAGCTCTAGTGGCAGGTCTGGGTTTGTGTCTGACAGTGGTATAGGAGGTGAGCAGGCAGTTCCACCAGCACCACAAGGAACCCAGAAAGAGAAGGTGCAGAATACTAGAGAAAAACTAGAAGGAAAAGGTGCCAGCCAGCAAATGGAAAGATGCTCACTGTGCAACACACACACACACACACACACAGGAGCCTCCCATGGGCCTCTTTAGAGTTCTGCACCGTATCTTTTAGTCTTTTATTTCTTCTTGATGAAGGCCCCTAACCTAGTATAAGCTTCAGCCCCTGCCCCAGATTTGGAGCTACCATCAGCCTCTCCCTTCCCTTGGAGCCAATGAGGTGCCAAATTCTTGTCAATTGCTCAATGACACTGCTTGCCTTCCACTCCCAACAGCTTGAAACTGAGGCTCTTATCTGCCACAGAATGGTATCCTGTCCCCAGCCTTCCTCTCCCAGAGTCATCTCCAAAACAATCCTTCAGCCAGGTGGCATCTCAAAAAATTAAAGATAGGATCCAGCAATTCTATTTCAAACAATTGAAAGCAGGATCTCAAGGAGATATTTGTACATCTTTGTTCATATCTATATTATTCACAATAGTCAAAAGATAGGAGTGACCTGTGTCCATTCACATGTAAATGGCATATAGCAACTGGTATGTATACTTGCTTTGGAACAGCCAAAGGAGAGGGAGGGAGAAGGGAGAAAGGAGGGAGGGAAGGGGGGTGGGGGAGAGAAACTAACTCAAAGCCAGGCATGGATGGTAGCCTTTTACCTATAACCCCAGGGAGGCTGAGGCAGGACAATTGCAAGTTTAAGCCCAACCTATCTTAAAATATTTTGAAAACAGGCGTAGATGTAGCTTAGTGCAAAAACCTTGAGTTTAGTACCAATACCTCATAGAGAGAGAGACAGAGACAGAAGCAAAAGGAGGAGGAGGAGGAAGATGAAGAAAAGAAGAGGGAAGGGGAGGAGAAGAAAAGATAGGAGAGAAGAAGGGCGAAAGTTCATTCTGACACACGTTATAATATGGAGGAACCTTGAGAACATTACACTAACCAAAATAACCCAGTCACAAAAGGAGAAATGATTTCTCCATACTCTGTTTCAGTCAGAGGCTCAAGGGAGGGGGGATTCCAAAGTTATTGTTTACTGGGAACAAAGTTGCAGTTTTACAAGTTGAAAAGAGTTCTATGGATGAATGGCGGTAATGTAGCACAGCGCTGAAAACGTATTCAATACTGCCCACCTGTACACTTGACAATGGTCAAGATGGTAAATTCGATGTATATTTTACCACAACTTTTAAAAACTCCAAATTGATGCTATAATAACTTTTCTAAGTACACGTAAGGTCACAGTATCCACCCTGTGTAAAAGTCCACTGGCTCTCCATTTAGCCATCAGTCTGAGCCCAAGCTTTCCAACTCAGGACTGCTTAATGAGGAGTTTAAAAATCATGTGTGGAATGTTGAGTTACGTAGCACTGCCTGACACAGGGTAACCAGTCCGTAATTGGATATTATCACCATGTTTGTTACAGAGTTTATTCGGCCTCTCCCTCTCTTTCTAATCTTGTCTTCTATCACATCTAAGTTCTTCCATTCTAGAAACAGCCCTGACGAGCCCATACTGTCACACAGGGATCTGCCTCTACAGGCATTTTTTTCTGCTTCTATTTGTTGACATGACATTTGTTGACATGAAATACCACCTTTCTCTGGAAGGTGAAAGTTCCTTGTCTCACAGACCTCCAATATTCTCCCCCTTTTTCTGTGTCTTTTCTGTTTTGAAAATGTTTTGATTGTTGCTCCTGATACAGTGCTGTGTAATGTATAAGTGTACATGTTCCTTCTAGAGTGTGAGACATTGCAGACAAAAATTATTATTGTTCATTCTTATATTGAAAATGGCATAATGTTGACAGCCAAAAATTGGTTCACTCAAGGAAGAATATGACAAGCACTTTCCTAGGTATTTTTGCAAATCTTTATCCAATTGTCTTCATTTTTTTTTTTCAGATGGAAGAAACCAAGGCTCAGAGAGGTTAGTTTAAGATTCCACAGCAGTGCGGTTGGAACCAGAATTTAGGGTTTCACTTTTTTTCTGCTTCTGAAACTCATGCTTTCCTTGCAACACTACATTCTGTCATTGCAGTCTATAGTTTCCTGGGGGAGAGGACTAAAAAAAAAAAAAAAAAACAGAAAAATGAGAACTAAGTTCTGGGGTAACTCAGATTGGAGGAGAACACAGTAGTAAGTAAAACCTCAAAGATGTGCAAAGAAAATCACAAAAGTGAACAGAGAAAACTAGTGGGAAGAAAGCTTTAAGGAATAAGATGAGGTAAATGAAGACGGAAATGGCTGTTTTGTTTCCCAGTTTGGTCCTTCTCATTGAGAAGTCTGAAACCATGGATGGGTCCAGTAGCAATGAATTTATGGGGGGAAGCAGCCAATGGAGAAGCCCATCTGCAGTGGGGGAGAGCAGAGCAGAGGCAGCTGGTTAGAGAATCAGGAGGAGGGGCCAGGAGACGGGAGGTGAGGTCCATGGCAGTGAAGGGGTGAGCAGGAGCTGAGGAGGGAAAGTACTGGTTTTGGACATCTGGAGGGAGGACTGGCCACTTCCCATCCCTCGGCTCCTGAAGCTCTGCTTTCTTACCTCTTAGGTTCATTCAGTCATCCTCAATCTCTCCTCTTTTTTTTTTTTTTAATTTTTTGTACTTTTATCTTACCTTATCCCTCCTTGAAGCAACTGGTATCAGCCCATTAATTTTAACCTGTCATCATTTAGATAAAAAAACACTGCTGATTGGCTAAAATTGGGTGAACAAAACTGCAATGCCCCAGCAGTGGTCCTCACACTTGGCAGCCTGGAGAGTTTAGCAAGAAGGGAGCAGCCAGAATCAGAGCTATTGTGTCTGAGGTTTAAAACCTTTCCAAGGCTTTCACACAGTCATTCTGAGTGTGCTACATGTTCCTGGACATTTTCAGAGGGAAAGGGATTCCACTGTTTTCACTGATCCTCAAAAAAAGGATCAAAAAGATTCAGGAAATTTAAAAAAAATGTTTCAGAGCTTCTTTGTCATAATTTATGTTCTTGATCTTGATAAGGACATAGTTTAAGAGTTTTTGTCTGTTTGGAGTAGGGTTAACATAGAGAATCTCAGCAAATTTTTGAAATACAAAAAGACTCACATTCCAGCCTCACATTCCAATCTTCTTTGTTGCTTATTTAAAAACCTTAGATAATTTGATTTAAGATGGTATCAGAATACTAATGCAGTTTAATTCCTTTGTAAACTTGTTTACTCTGAAATATAAAGACTATGGTTTTCTATTGAAAAGCATCTCCGTTGGTACTACTCTGACAAAGGAGAGTGGTGACCAATTATGCAGAAGTCTGCCTAGCACTTGTTTCTTAAAATAAATGTTTGATTCACTCTTCAGCAATGAAAAAAGTACTTTTGGAAAATAGACATTTAGCTTAAAAGCATTAATATAGTAAGCAGAAAACTAACTGAATTCTTAAACTTCTCATTAGATCATAAAATCTAAGAGCACAGGAATCATTCTATCCAACATCGTGTCCTCCACATTTTATATATAGTAATCATTCAATAAATACTTACATTGCTAAAATAACTATTTGGGAGACCATTAAAATCCAAATCAGTATAAAAAGCAAATGAAAACTTAAGCTTAGCCAATCAAAAACCGACTTTTACCTACTAATTTTCCATTTTAATCAAGCTAATATTTTCTTTACCCTGCTTCAGCAAACACCTTATAAGGATTTCCCTGCACAACCTCTTAGTGAAGCACAAAATCACTTCTCCTCTGATGCTTCCCAGTTTATGAATCCTGGTCTGCTCTAATGTGCCTAAGTTTATCTTTTAATAGCTTAATAGGTGATTGTGAAATAACAAGCTGATAACAAAGTGTAGTTTACAAGAAGCATCCTTAGAGGCATATCAGTTCATTAATTTTATTTCATTCAATGCATTCATTAACTATTTGTCAAGTGCCCATCCTGTCTGGGTCACTTGTAGGCCCAGGGACTATATGACAAGTGAGATGGTTAACATCTTTCTTTAGCAGCTTTCAATCTAGTAGGGGTCCCAGCATGAACTGTAATCAAGCAAGATTTACAAGGAAGATCATTTCAGGGAGCCGAAAGGACCATGAAGACAGCACATGGATATTATGTGTGACAGTTTGTGTGTGCTGCTTGAAAGACAGAGTGGTCTGGGGAAGAGAGGATGTTCCAGTGGAGATAGGAATGATGAGAAGATGAGAAAGAAATGATTTCCCGGCAGGGGAAGTTGACAGGGCTAACGTACTGAGAGGAAGAGCTTGCAACAGAGAAACTGAAGTAGCTGAAGGCACTAAGCCTGGGGGAGGATGCAGTGGAGGAGGCAGTGCAAGGCTGGATCAAGCAGGGTTTTGAAGGCTGAAAGGCGTTTGGCTTTCATGGAATAAAGTGTGGATGTGGTTTGTCTGTGCTTGAAGCTTGGTGTCCAAATTTGGTGGTGGTCCAAGTAGTAGAACTTCTAAAATGTGGTAGGTAGGTAAAATGGAAGGTAGGTAGGTTATTGGGAATGCTGCCCTCAGAAAGGATTGCTGTAGTTCTCTTGGGACCCTGGCTAGTTCCCATAAGAGTGGGTTTTTAGAAAAATAGCAAGATGGTCCCTCCATGGTCTCTGGCTTCCTGCCTCACCATGTGAACTGTCCCTCTTGCATGTGCTCCTGCCATGATACCATCATCCATATTACAGACAAGGAGTCCCTCACTAGAGCCTGAAACAATAGTTTCATGATTTTGGTTGTTTGGCCTCCAAAATTGTTAGCTAAAGAATATTCTTTTTAAAGTATCCAGCTTAGGTTTTCATTACAGCAACCGACAGAGACTAATGGAAGTAATAAGGATCTGAAGCCCTGAAAAATCATCTGTGCTAGTTTCTGAATTAAAGAAAAATTAAATAATTCTAGATTAATTAAATATTGAGGTAATCTAAAAATGAAAAGTCTTGAATAGTGCCTCTAACAATTCATCCAAATAATCAATTGGGTAGGCTCATTGTCCAGCCATTCTGGATTAAGGAGCACTTATTATGTTATAATACTTGTTCAGCTGAGAGCTTGTGGTTTAGAAGAAGAATGTGGTCAACATAATAGGAAAGAATTTTTCCACTTTTGTTGTGTGTGTTTAGAATTGGCCACTATACTATTTTCCATTTCTTTATCCAACTTTGTATCTTAAATTGCTTGGCTTGAACAAAAATCTATTTTGGCCTTACCTAAGTTCCCCCCCCCCAAAAAAAAACCAAAGTTTTCAAGAAAATTGCTTTATAAAGTGACTTAAGGGAGTCTTATTCCTTTAGCTCTCAGCTAGAAGAGAAGGTAGTGTAATTCACAGGCCTCCTTCCAAATGCCACCCTCCTCCCCCACCCAATCCATTTCAGCTGTAAAAATTGCCATCAAATTGCCTGATTTTACTGCTATCTTACCAGGAGTGTTATGATCCGAATATGTCTCTCCAAAATTCGTGTTGAAACGTCCTCTCCAATGTAATAGGATTAAGAAGTAGGAGATGATTAGATCATGAGGGCTCCTCCCTTGTGAACAGAATTAAGGCCATTATGAAAGAAGCTTCACTCAGCAGTTGATTCTTTCTGCTCTTCTACCTTCTGGTGTGTCAGGATGTAGTAACAAGGATTCATCTTAAAGCAGAGAGAGCTGCCCTCATTAGTAACCACACCCACTGGTGCTTTGATCTTGGACTTTCAGTCTCCAGAACTTTAAGAAAGAAAATTCTATGTTGTTTTGTTTTGTTTTTGGTACTGAGAATAAAACTCAGGACTTTGTGCTTGTCAGGCAGGCACTGGGCTGTTGAGCTATATCCCGGTCCTCTATTGTTTGTAAATTTTCTAGTCTTAAGTATTTTGTTGTAGCAGCACAAACAGACTATGACAAGGATCATATAGAGGGAAAAAAGTCTTCAAGAAATTTAGCTGCTGGAGGCTAAGGCAGGAGAATCACATGAACCCAGAAACTTCAGTGCAACCTGGGTAACATAGTAGGATATTACCTCAAAAATAATTAATAAAAAATGAAAAAGAAAAAAAATTTTGCTAGTGAATTTGATTTTTTAAGAATAATATAGATTATTTTTAGATATATATATATATATGATTTATTTCCTCTTGATAATTATATTTTCATATTTTTTTTGAGACTGCGTCTTGCTATATAGTCTAGGCTGGCCGATTTGCCATACAGCCTAGGCTGACCTTGAACTCACAATCCTCCTAGCTCAGTCTCCAAAGTGCTGGGATTACAGGTATGCACCACTGGTCCTGGCTTAGAACTGGCTTTTTTTTTTTTTTTTTTTTTTTGGTACCAGGGATCGAACTCACGACCTTGCGCTTGCCAAGCAGGCGCTTATGGTGCTGAGCTAAATCCCCAGCCCCTAGAACTGACTCTTAATAAAGGTTTTGAAATAAAATAGGAAGTACAAGATAGAAAGTAAGAGCAGTCTGAGCTTGAAGACATCTAGCTGTGTGAACTCAGGCAGATTATTTATCTGACTTTTGTAAGCTTCAGCTATCTCATTTGTAAAATGAGAACACTTACCTCATACTGTTGTATGAGATTTCAGTGATAATGTATCATTATTTCTAAGTATATGTTCCCAAGGTGAAATTGTACTTGCTTTAAGAAATTCAATCCTCAATTATTTATCTTACACTCCACTTGTGCATTCTTGGCATGTGTCCTTCAACTACCGTTAGGTGTTATCACATGACCAACCTTGCTAATGACCATGCTGCTTTTATACGTGGTATTTTCGCCTTTATATTATATCTTCAATCCATGGGATAGAGGCTGTGTTTATATCTGTGCCTCACAAGTTCCTAGCTGAGTTCTAAGTTCAAGTAGCAAAACAGTTTGGATCTAAAAATTTCTCAAAGGTCTGTGTTAAAGTCTTGGTAGCTTGTGCTATTATTGGGAAGGCCTGGGAAGTTAAGGTCACTGGAGATGTAGCTTTAAAGGGTATATTGGAACCAGCCCCTTCTCCTTGTTTCTTGGCCACCACAGGGCTGGTCACTTTGCTCTACTACATGACGCACTGCCTCCTCACAGGCGCAACAGCAGCGGGCCAACCAACCAAACACTGAAACCTCTGCAACTGTGAGTCAAAAATAAATCTTTATTCACGTTTATTATCTCAGGAAATTTGTCACGATGGCAGAAAACTGACTAAAGCAAGTAGAATAACTAGTAGTCTGTTTATTGTTTTTGAGTTAAAGTGGCAGTGCTACTTCTACAGAACTGCTGTGTCATTTATAAAACCATCCAAAAGGCTGGCTAATATATAACTTAGCAATTTATTGACTCCTTCCAATGTAAGCCAAAAATACTGTTCCTGTCAGCACCGGCCACAAAGGTCAGCAAACAGTGCCCTTAAAATGCATTCAGTTTTCATCTAATTCACTTACTTATTCAACAAGCAGCTATTTGTGTGTCTGCTATGTCAGAGTCTATACTAGACTCTGAGGAAACACCACCAAGCAAGACCACCTTGGATGGAATGGCTTCTCATACTTGGATTTTATTATCTTTTTTTTTTTTTTTTTTTTTTTTGATACCGGGGATCAAACCTTATACTTACCAGGCAGGCGCTTATGCCACTGAGCTAAATCCCCAGCCCGTTGATTTTATTATCTTAACAGACATAAAAAGTCAAAGCAGGGTGTGGTGGTGCCCACATGTAATCCCAGACCACACATGCTCATAGATAACAATACAACCTTGTCCTGCTAGTGTGGGACTGACCTGTATTTGGAGTTTACAGAGCCCTCTTTGCTAGAGTAGCACATTGAAAACTAGGCTGAAAAAAGACTCTAGAAGCCTTGCATATTTCACTTTTATACTTTCATGTTCTATGTGCTAAACAGTGACCCACTTTTAGTAATTTGGTAAAACATCTGTGTCCAGAAAGTCTTTTTCCATTGGTCCTCTTCTGTCTTCATACTATCACTGACCTCAACATCAGTCATCTTTTCCAGGAAGCCTTCCTCGTCCCCTCATCTACCCAGTCTGGTTAATTATCTCCTTCTGGGTTCCCATGATTTTAGTTTTTAATCTCTATCATAGAATTTAATGTACTACATGATAATTAACTAGTGCTTCTTTTCACTGGATTGTGTGCTTCCTAGAGACTAATTCTTGTACATCTATGAGTACCATACCAAGAGAAAGAGCAAAAGAAAGAAATACAGAGAGAGAGAGAGAGAGAGAGAGAGAAGAAGAAGAAGAAGAAGAAGAAGAAGAAGAAGAAGAAGAAGAAGAAGAAGAAGAAAGAGGAGGAGGAGGAGGAGGAAGGAAGAGAAGAAGGTGAAGTTGATATTAATTTCCCTCCATGACCAATTTTTGGGGACATACTTACATGATCCAAACATACTATCAGCAATCATTAACTGTGACATTGGGCAAAATATTCATTTCAGCTGGTCCCTTATGTTAATAAGCATTTGTTTATGAAAGAGTGCTAGTTAGTATCAAAGGTTTAATTAATAATAATAGCTAATATGCTATTATTATTAATTGCTTTACATGTTGTACCTCCCTTAATTCTAACATAACCTTGTGACATGGGTAGTATTAATTATACACCTTTTATAGATGAAAATGAAAAAAAAGCTCTTTGGGACCCAAAAGTCTCGGACCCATAGAGTGGCCTGGGCTGTTTGGATCGAAAGTCTGTGCAGACCTGCATCTCGGCGCGACTCTTTGGGACTGGTAGGTCCGCCCTTCATCCGCAGGGAACTGCCTGGAGATCGGCATCTGGGCCAGGTCTGTTTGGGCCCGTAGCCCTGCCCTTCACCCCCAGGAAGTCTCCCAGAAAGCAGCATCTTAGGCTGTCTCTTTGGGACCCGAAAGTCTCGGACCTGTAGAGTGGCCTGGGCTGCTTGGATCGAAAGTCTGCGAAGATCTGCATCTCGGCGCGACTCTTTGGGACTGGTAAGCACGCCCTTCATCCGCAGGGAACTGCCTGGAGATCGGCATCTGGGCCAGGTATGTTTGGGCCCGTAGCCCCGCCCTTCACACCCAGGAAGTCTCCCAGAAAGCAGCATCTCAGGCTGTCTCTTTGGGACCCGAAACTCCCGGACCAGTAGAGTGGCCTGGGCTGTTTGGATTGGGAATATTGTGCAGACTGGCATCTTGGCAAGGTCTGTTTGGGACCGGGAACTTTTCAGAAACCAACATTCTGGCCTGACTCTTTGGGACCTGTAGGCCCTTCACTCGCAGGGAACCTCCTGGAGACCTGCCTGGGACAAAGCATGGAGGCCTGGCCTGCCTGAGATTCCACAGGCTCCGGGGTGGCCACACCCAGCATTCGCCTTACAACTTAAGGAGCCAGGAGCCCACAGAGGGGAGTTAGGACCCTGTGAGGAAGCCAAGAGCCTGTGGGGGAGCCACTGCCCCTCCAGGAACTGAGGGTGTAACAGGTAATTTGCCACATAAGCAGAGAAAGCTTTGGAACACCGCTCAAAGTAAGGAAATACAGAAAAATGACAAAAGGAAAGACCAAAAGGCAGGCTCAAAGCCCT